>VWZE01025092.1:777364-793210 GCA_013396675.1 Eubucco bourcierii | reverse complement strand
TTGGTTGTTTGGGTTTTGGGGTTTTTTTGTTTGGGGTTGGTTTTTTTTGGGGGGTTCTTTGGGTTTTGGTTTTTTGTTTATTCAGTAGAAGTAGAAATAATTGCACCAAACTCTTTTCCACATAAAGCAACAGTTCTGCTGTGGCCTGCAACAGTGTAAGGTGGGGATGCTGACTTAGAAACACCTAACCTAGGTTAGCAAATTCTTCTCTTGTTGCTGGATGTTGTGAGTCTTGCACTGGGATGACGTGAGTGTGTTTATTTAAACCAGGAGCATTTCTGAGTAGCCATCTGCCAGGCCATCAGAAACGTGTGCTCCATTTTCACCAATTTCAGGAGGGGTAACACTTCCCTGCAGACCTTTGGGAAGTTTCATCTCCAGCTGTACAGTAGGGACAGAGCTCTCACTTAATGGAAATTAAGCCTATCTTTTTCCTGCAGATGCAGCACTCTCTAGTGAGCTTTTTATGTGCGTTTTAGGTTTCCCCTTTTTATTTTTTAACTTATTAACTCTGACAAGTAACCTCTTGGTTGTGAACAATTTAATTCACAATTCATTTTTCTGATTCAAAGTGAACGCGAGTGCCCTAATCCCCTAATGGGAATTAATTGCATGTTTCAGTGCTTAACTCTGATCCTTTCTCAGGCCCCACTGGGAAAAGTTTCTTCCTGAAGGAGCTGTGTTTGTTATTCAAAACACAATCTGAAAGGTAATGATTTTTTTTTTTTTCTTATAAAATGGAGTCAGACAGACTGAATATTAATGGCCTTTTTATTGTGAGGGAATGCACAGCATCCAAAAAAAACCCACCAACCCACCTCATTTGTGTCATGAAGGATAAATGATGTTGAAGTACATCTGATAAAATACAGGGGGGAGAAAAATCAATGCAATCTTTATTCATTAAGTGAAAGCTGTTTGCCAGTAAATAAAGGCAGATGATAGTTTTGCTTGGGAAAACTGCAGAAAAAAAGCTGTTTCTTTACCTCACAGCTGTTCTGCTGCTATTTTAAATAACGCTGCTCTTGGCCAGCAGTCTACCCTCTTGGGTAACCTACCTGTTCTAACAGTTTACTAGTGAAGTAAGAATAAATAGCAGAGAGTAGATTTAAGTTTCTACTTCCAGTCTGCTTTTCAAGCATTTGTCAAACTTGAACTATGCTGTTTCCTTCCAAAAGGAACTGCTCCTTTGATGCTGTGCCTGGCCCAGCCGGATGGCTGTGCGTGAGGCAGGCTCTGCCCAGTCGGTGACTGAAGGCAAAATGTGGGAAACCATCAAACAGTGGAAGAACTGCTTCTGCCCCATGGAAATGATGGGGGAATAAATGGGGCACAGCATGAAAAATAACTAAGGAACTATGAAGGTACTGTGTTTTTCCCCCCTGCCTTTCAGTAAAGCCAGACTTTTATCCCATTTAAGCCAATTTTGAGTGTTTTGTGCTCACAGATAAAACGAGCATTGAACAATATGGTTCAGCTTCTGTTTTCAAGAGAGGACTTGGACTTGTGCAGATTGGCTACTTCAGGTGGCTTAGCCTTTTTGGACTATCTGGGGAAGGGTGCAGTGTTACCTGGCTTTCCTGACAGCTGCCCTGGCTTCCAGTTTTGTTAAGGCTTAAATACTACAGCTCCTATCCCACCCAACCCCAAGGTAAATAAATAGAGACACCACTTGTACAGCTCCTTCAGACAGGAAGAGTGAAGGTGCTTGTGAGGGCTGCAGTGCCTGCCCTTGCCAGTCAGCTTAGTAGGGTTTCTCACCTAAAATTCTTCATCAGCACAGAGGAGAGCTCACATCATTCTCCTCCCTTGAAGGAGCAGGACAGATATGTCCTTTCAGACAGCACCCACTCACTTGGAATGTGGTTGGTGCAGGCCACCCAGCTTCTCTCCATGGAGCCACACCTTGCTTTTCAGCACTTGTCAGTCAGCCAGTAAGCAGGCCCTCAGTGCTGAGGTTACCAAATACCCTTCAGCATGGTTGTGAAATGAGTCGGTGCCAGGTTAAACTTGCCCTGCTGCTGTACCAACCTGCCTTATTTTGCTTGTAAGGTCTGGCATGAAAGCCTTTTCATCCCTCTTTGTGACAGGCTGGCTCTCTGTTTGTCTCAGGGATGTCCCACTTTGTATGTACTTAGCTTGCTGTAGCTACAAGCATCGTGCCACTTGCTTTTCTTTTCCTCTTTGTTTTTTTTTTGGTTTTATTTTTTTAACTATGTTTTGAAAAAAATAGCATCAAATGCAGCAGCAGCACAAGATGACCAGAAGTTTAAATGTGTTAATTTGCTTTCAGATAATTAATGCCCCTCTGCTTTATCATGAAACAAGAGGACTCTCAAACTGTGACCAAGCTCTTCTGTCACTTACTAAAATGTTGTTTCATCAAATACCGAGTGCAGCCAAGGTGAAAGAGAGCCTCAGCAGAAGGAGGGAGGCCACACTGGGAGGTGGCAGTGTTGGGTGTCCCAGGTAGTGTGTGACCAAGGCTATGGGTTCGGGTTTTAAAAAACAACAGCCTGTCCCAGCAAGGGAAAACAAACTGTAGCTTCGCTCCTGCAAGTTTTAACAACCGAGCTTGACCTGGGCTACTTAAACCATAAATGCAGTGGAGTGGCTTAGAAAGGTGTCTGAGTGGCTGAGCTGAACCGTGATATTTTAGGTTTTGGGTCACCACCATAAAGGATGTGCTCAGCAGAGCATGTTTCTGTGACAGGGATGGCTTCCTGGGTTGTTTTTGGGATGTTACTGAGCATGACATCACACATACTACAGAACAGCTGCTATGATGGTGAGGTTTGGAGCTTCTCCTGAGGCGCAGGGATGCATTGGCTGATGTTGGGGATTCCTTGGAGATACCATGGAGTGTAGTTTGATTACAGCAAAGAACTGCATGGGAGACTTTCCCTCGCTGTCTGCTTTTTCACTGTTAGCCATTTTCGGCTGAAAGGTTTAAAGAGATGTTTGATAATTATTTGAGTATGATTTTAGATGAGGTGTAGGACTACCTGGCGACTTTTTGCATGGTCCCTGAAGAGCCTTGCATGTACAACACACCTTGGTGTCAGCACAGTTCTCCAGAGCATTGGCCAAAGCGCTCACCACACGAGTAATGTCTGCTTTTGTGTTTCAGCTGCTCTTGCAGGTACGATGGCCCGTGTCTTTGTCTACGGCACGCTGAAGAAAGGCCAGCCCAACTACAAGCACATGATCAACACTGCCAAGGGCCTAGCAAAATTCCAAGGAAGGGGCCGCACGGTGGAGAAATACCCACTGGTGATTGCAGGAAAATACAACATTCCTTACATGCTGAACATCCCTGGGACGGGACATCACGTTGCCGGGGAGATTTACTCGGTTGACGACCAGATGCTGCAGTTCCTGGATGAGTTTGAAGGCTGTCCAGACATGTACCAGCGTACCCTGATGAGAATCGAGGTGGTGGAGTGGGAAGGGAAGAGCGGCGTGGGCGAGACACAGGCAGCCGCCGAGGGGGTGGTGGAGTGCTTCGTGTACAGCACAACAACGTACCCACCCGAGTGGGTTGGCCTCCCCTACTATGACAGTTACGACTCCTCGGGGCAGCACGGCCTCTCCTATGTCCTACGCGAGAGCCGGGATTAGACGCCGGAGCTACCGCAGCCCAGGCCAAGACGTAGTGCTAAGCAGGTGTTGCTCGGTAACCTTTCCAGTAAAGCTGTAATACCTTGTCATTAAAACATGGCATCTCTTGTAACCTTCCCAACCTGGGAGCCTTGGCACTAGTGTTGAACTTTTGGTAGGTCCAGAGGCGGGGATTCCCCTCTGGCTAGTCAGCATCTTCCTTGCCCCTGCTAACCTGCTGCAAGTAAACTGGGTTTGCATCAGGTGTAAAATAATTCTCTCTGCACATCAGTTTTGGGGCCTAGTTAATCATTTTCTCAAAACCCCCCTCCCCCCTTTGCACCAGTGCATGACTGAAGTCAGTGAAAGGGCAGAAGAACAGACTAATTGTGGGTTTGTTTTTTTTATTTTAACTTGAATTGACACATTTCCTTGTGTAGTTCTCCAAGGTGGGTGAAATAATGATGGTACTGTTGCACTAATAACCGATTTTAAATAATAATGTCTGCAAACAAAGTAAAGCATAACTCACATTTCAGATGGCCTTGTGATCATCTCTAGTAGGTTACTGAATGTAAACGGGGAGAGATGACCAGCCAGGTACCATGTGCTTCAAGATAAACATGAAATTGCTGGAGAAACAAGAGAAAATTTCAAGACTATTCTTACTCTGTACTGCAGTGTTTTTCTGAACTGGAAGAAGGACAAGGGGCAGTGGGTTTAAACTGGCAGAGGGGAGATTTAAACTGGATGTCAGGAGGAAGTTCTTTCCAGTGAGGGTGGTGAGACACTGCAACAGGTTGCCCAGGGAGGTTGTGGCTGCTCCCTCCCTGGAGGTGTTCAAGGCCACGTTGGACGAGGCCTTGAGTAACCTGTACTAGTGGGAGGTGTCCCTGCCTATGGCAGGGGGTTGGAACTAGATGATCCTTGAGGTCCCTTCCAACCTTATCATTCTGTGATTCTGTGATTTTAAAAACGTTTAGTTTTACAAGGTACTGTGAAGACACATCTTAAAACAGTGTAAGAGAATTACATTTAAAATTATATTTTTAATTTAGGATTATAAGCACTTTAGGTACCACTTCAGTTTACTGAGTGACTGTAGAGTTCAGGGCCTGGGGGGGGGTGAGGACCAGGAAAAGCAAACCTGATCTCAGCTGCCCACCACACTACAGCAAATGCAGCTGTGGCAGGTGACTTTTTGCCAAGCACTTTAATGCAGAACTTGCAATCACAGGCAAGCAGTTTCCTACTGGGGGAGGATTTTATATACATTATTTAAAAAAAAATTTAAAAAAAAAAATATATATCTATCTATATATCTCCAAAGGACCTGTATTGTGGTTATTGCAACATTTAAACTGGGGGAAGATGGAAAGAAGCTAGTTGGAAACTGTGCTGGTTTGTGTACAATCTGGGAAAGCTGTGGCTTTCTGTTGTTGCACCCTTGTGCCTTACATTTTTCCTTCAAGGGCAGGAGTCAATATTATGTGGGTTGTACCCTACGCAAGGCTCTATGTGGTGCCAGTGAGCTGAGGCACTATTGAATGTGCTAAGGATACTATTAAGAATAATACTGTACTTTTGCTTCACTGTCAGTAGCCCTGTGAGGGCCAGAGGAGATCCAAGGTAAGGAATTAGACTGAACTTGATAGCAGTAGTAGGCACTGCTGCATCTCATTTAGGTAAAACAGACAGCTGCTTTTGCTGCAGTAAGCAAATGCAGTCATTTAAAAGTACAATACTTGTGTCTTTTTGCAATACTTGGTTTTTATTTTGGGCAACCTTCAGAAGTCGAACCTTGCTCCCTTTTAAAGGGGCAAGATGGCATTAAGGAGGGTGGTAGGAAGATCTGTAGGGTGTCTGCCTCAGTTTCTCCAACTGCAAAAGCATTGATTTTCCTGGAGGGCAGGTACTACCCAAACACGCTCCTTACATAAACTAAGTAAAAAAGCAGATCCCTGTACTACATTATTCAACCTTGGCCGTGAGATGAAGTTGGCAGAATCTCAAGAACAGGAAAAAAAACCCACCAATTACAAGTTTTAAGCACAATCCTGAGTCTTTCTAGTTGAGCATGAATCACCAGCTTTATCAGACTGTTCTTCACCTTCCAGTAAAGAGCCCAGGCACTTCTGGATTGAAGGGTTTTTCTGGGAAGTAGTATGACTCTGCATGTCCTAGGCAAGAAAATCAGAGCAGGCCCTCTCCTCTCTGGGGAGGTCAAGGCACAGCAGGAGCAGTGACAGAGGTATGGTAAAAACAAACAAACAACAAACCAGATGTAGGAGGTGAGACCAAAGGCAGGAGTAGCCCAGTCCTAGCCCAGTAGTGGGCAGGAGCACAGGGACAGAGATGATGTGCCAGGGACTGCAGAAGTATCACAGCATCCAGTGAGCTGCAGCTGCTGACTTGCCAAGCTAGAACAATCAGTGGAAGAGTCTCTGCTAACCTCAAACTAGCATTCTGAACCCAGTAAACTTCTGGTAACTGCATCATACACAGCTACTATGCAAGGAGGAAAAAAGAATATTATCTTCCCTGCTCTGACCAAGTCATCAACCCTCTCAAGGCTCTTCAGTCTTCCTTCTCTCCAGGCGCTCTTGGGTTCCCCACACAGGACACATGGCAATTCCAGCAGGATATAATCTTGTGCTGTGAATGATCCTAGTTCTTCACACAGTCTTTACTAAGAGCCTCTGCACAATAAAAGATCTGATGCTTGGGTGTCTCTTTCTTGTAAAAGGTCAGGAGGAGGCTTGGCCTGAGGGACAGCAAGTACCTCTAGCAATAGCTTGGGGTGGCTAAGAGGATTTGAGGACAGTGCCAGCTCCTCCCGTGACAACTTGCATTCTGTCATCAATAGAAGAAAGATAAAGGGAGGGGAAAATTTGAGTGTGGAGTCTGAATAAAAGAAAATTCCCTTACAGTTGTAAATGAAAATACAGGGAGAAATTCTGCACTAGCAAAGTAAAACCTCTAACCTGTAATTTCAATCTAGTCTATTCAAAATACTATAGTAAACCTGAACAGAATTTAAGCCACTGCCAGTACTTGTTCAGTGCTTACACAGAATATAGGAAAACTGTTCTGTTAAGCACTCATTGGTCCATTTTTCATTGTTACTACAACCAGTTGGTACAGTTTGGCTGGGCCTTCAAACCAGTGACATTTCCGTGAAGCAGATGAATCAGATTTGTGCTTTTGTTGTCTTTTCTTTTCTTTTTTCTTTTTTTTTTTTAAGAAGCTCTTCCTGTTTTAAAGCAGAAATAGTATTTTATTGATTTTATTTGATCCTGAAAAAAAAAAAATCAAAAGAATTACAAAGGTTATGTACAAGTATTTCTGGAAGTAAAAGTCTGGGATCTGTTGCCAAGGTTTAACATCTGTGTTTGCTGTCTTAACCACTGATACAATAAATAGGACTGTGTAAAATCTTGTGCATAGGACTGTCCATCTTCTGTGTTGAATTGCCTTAATCTTTACTTTATGGATGAAAATAATAAAGGCTTTAGCTAATTCAGCAGTGCAGAGCCAACCTTTCATTCCAGTTCCACCAGCAGATCTCCTTCACCAACGGTATCGCCAGCTTTGCAGTGCACAGCCTTCACCTGCGGCACAGAAACAGAAATGGTTTCAAACCTTCCTCCACAGCCTGCTGAAGTCAGTGGTTGGGGTGACGCTGCTTATGGAGAGCCACACTGACATGCACGGGGTAAATGGCCACTATGCAACATTAGGACCACCACAGAGATCATAGATGCATGTATGCTGGAAGGGCCTCAAGGGGCTGACAGTTTGACTCCCAGTGTGCAAAGGTCCAGATGAGCTTTGAGTATCTCTGAGAATGGAGACTCCTCTCCAATGCCTGACCACATCATATCCAGCTTCAAGGTATTTAGGCACCTACCACCCTAAGGTTTTCTTACAACTTAGGTGCTTGAAGACTTGAACTTAGGTGGCACTTTTTAAGAATCAAAAAGCATTTTCTTCCACTACTAGAACTTTACATCTTTTTGAGGACAGAATGACTCTTTAACATTCACACTTGGAGTGTGAGTGGAAATAGTGGGAAACACCCTTGGAAATATTCCAGTATTTCTTGCATTACCGGTCTTAGGTATAACTGAATTTTGAGACTGCAGACATGACATGGGTTTCCCTCAATCCCCAGACAGCTGGGATAGATTGATTCAGATCCAGATCGGGATCCTTTAATATAATTGAACTTGGCAAAGGGCTACCCCTGACAAATAAATGCAACTACATCTGCAGAATAATTATAAACTCATGTGCATTCCTGAATGTTAGAACGCAAACACCTCATACTAGTCCCTCATTTCCTCTATAAAAGGCTGTATCACATTTGAATTCCTTTTCAGCACAAAGAGATCCAGAAAATACCTGAAGCTGCACATTACAGTTAGCGTGCAACATTAATCCAGAGCTCACACTGGCACGGACAAATCTCTTTTCAACAGTTCATTAGCTCAATGTAGTCATTCAAACCTTAACTGTAGCTCCTAAAGGAAATCTGTGGCATTACCTCATATACCAGGCTACTCTACAGCTACACTGTTGCCCATGTCTTAGTTTGCCAGTCTAAAGGCAGGAGCCATAAGCATATCTCAGGCTCTGTAGCGCAGTCAGAGCGCTGCTTGAGAAATGAAGCTGAACGTTGTACATGGGCACAGACGCCGTGAGATGTACAAAAAAAGGGCTTTATTTCTAAATCAATAGCTAGACAGCCTACCTGATTCCTGAGTTTCACTCTTTTCAGAGATGAAAGCAGTGTGAAAAATAGTCTGTGTTGTTCTTTTTCTACACAGCCAAGGTTCAGCAAACATCGCAGCTGACTGGTGTGCCAAACTCCCCAGTGATTTTTGACATGCAGCGGGGCCAGCTCCCCATTCTGACCCAGGCACAGCTGTCCCATAGGAGACAGGCCAGTTCCTCTCCATTTTTCCCTCGTTTTTAAACCACCTGCAGCTGAAGCAAACTCAAAAGTAGATAAAAACAAGCCACTTTTCTCACAGTTACAAACAGGATGGGGTCTGATGCAGACAAGGAATTCAGCCGGGAACGAAAATGGGAATGTCTTCTAGCTGAAGACAAATGAACTGCATTTCAAAACACTGTTTCAAAGCATCAAGATGTGGACATCCAAACATCCCATTCCTGTGGAGGGGCCACATTATTTTAGCACTCAGAGTCATGACTTTGTACTGCAAAAAAAGGATTCTGTTTAGCAGCTTCATTTCTATGCAGCCCAAAATTCCTTTTTTTTTTGGGGGGGGGGTTGTTGTTTGGTTTTTTTTGTTGTCTTTTAATTCTGAAGAAACAATTTGCTTATTATTAACATGGAAACACCAAGGAGACATTGCAAGTTGCACCTCGGGCCCGCTGAATGGCCTGTGCACCACTGAGAAGTGGGCCACTGACAGCTGCATGAGGTTTGCACAAGTCAAAGTGCAAGGTCTGCATCTGGGTCAGGCCAACCCAGGCACAAATACAGGCTGGGTGCAGAAAGGAGGAGTGTAGCTCTGAAGAAAAAGGCTTGGGTGTATTGACCCATGAGAACCTCAACATGAGTCAGCAGCATGCTCCTGCAGCCCAGAAGGCAAATCATACCCTAGGCTCCATCAAGAGGAGTATGGCGAGCAGGTCAACAGAGGTGATTCTTCCCCTTTGCTCTTGTAAGACCTCCCCTCAAATACTGCATCCAGTTCTGGTGTCCCCATCATAAGGAGGACACAGAGCTGTTGGAGTGAGGCCAGAGGAGAGCCACAATGATGATCCAAGAGCCCGAACACCTCTGCTGTGAGAATAGGTTGAGGGCACTGGGGTTATTCAGCCTAGAGAAGATTCTGGAGACCTTATATCTGCCTTCCAATACCTGAAGTGATTCTACAGGAAGGTGGGACAGGGACTTTTCATAAGGATGTCTAACAACAGCACAAGGCAGAATGGTTTTAAGCTGAGAGAGAGTAGGTTTTGACTGGATCTTAGGAAGTTCTTCAGCATGAGGGTGGTGAGACTCTGAAATATGTTTTCCAGGGAGGTTGTGGATGGGGGTTCCACTCCATGGGGGTGTTCAAGGTCAGGTTGGATGAGGCCCTGAGCAGTCAAGTCAAGTTGAGAGGTGTCCATGGCAGAGAGGTTAGAATAGATGATCTTTAAGGTCCCTTCCAACCTAAGCTATTCTATGATTCACACTCTGCTTTGAAGGATTAATAAGCCAAAAGTGGAGGGTTTGTGGCGTTGGTACAGAATGAGTCTGAGATATATATTACTGGGAGAAGGACAAGCAGGATTTTAAGGAACAGGCCCATGGGTTGCAGCACACCTTGGTGGGAAAGGGAAGGTTAAAGTGAGAAATAAAAGAGGGTGAGTGGAAGGGGGAAATGGCATTTTAATTGCAAATACTCACTAGTTAAAATCAGTGGATGGAAAAAGCAGCAGTAAGGGGTTAAACAAAAGAAGCAAGGATGAAAAATAAATGCTAGTAAACATCAACCAAGTGAGAAAAATAAATTATATTGGAATTAACACATGAAAGAAGCTAATAAAGTGGAAATATCAGGGCAGTGGGAGAAGGCAGGTTCCCCTGCTCTCTGCTGTTTTTTCCCTTAGGACTCAGTTTTGCACTAGATGCACTGGAAGAAGCAAGCCCTGGGTCCCAGCCTCAGTGACAATTTTAGTGCTGTGCCAAATAATCGTTTTTTGTAAACACACAAACAGTCCTTGGCACACAGACTCATCTTGAGATCTCTGTGAATCTTGCCAATAGCCAACCTTGTCCCTGCCCTGGAGAGTCGGTCAGGCTCCTTGCTGCCTCCCTCTGGGCTAAGGGATCTTGCACTGAGATTTGCTTTGCTGTTTTTAATAATAAAATGGCAGTGCTTTGGGAAGAGCAGAGGGGCTTGTCCCCAGAAGAGTTAGGAGAGGCTAGGAAAGATGAGATAGAAGAAAATACATAATCCAGACTTTGCTCTCCCTTTGAAACCATGTCTAGGTGATGGTTTCAGGCTGTGAATTATACTCTGGCACAGGGATGCTCTCTGAGGCCCTGACTTGGGGGTTGACAGTTCCCAAGCCAGATTACAGGCATGCCCCTGTCACACAATCTTAACTAGTTCCTCGTCCAGAGCGCTGCTCTTGGTACCTCCTGCACTCTGGTAGAGTTCCAACTCAAAGGCTGCAACGCTGATCCTTCAGGTATCACAATGCACAACCTTGTAAAGTTGTACACATTTACAGATCACAATAATAATTTGCAGTCAAAAGTAATTTTTAAATTTGCTTTTCCCATCAGCCTGCAAAAGCACTTTCTGTGCCTTGCTTTAAGTATTTATTTTTTTTTAAAATCAAACTGCCATTAATTAATTAACTGGGAAAGACATCTCTCTTCTTCAGTTAACCTCTGGAAAGATGGAATTTGGAGAAATGGTCTGCAACACCTTTTCATTCAACTTGGCACTGCAACATCATAGAAAACAAATCATTTAGGAGAAAAGGAGTTATATGAATTTCTGAAGTCATAAGACTATTGCCTGCTGTGCTATCTAAGGCTCGGAACTACTTAACAGCATTCACAGCAGATGCAAATGTTAAAAATTAAAGACACCTCACTTCGAGAGACTTAACAACAATCAGACTTAATTCCTTAACAACCAGAATCCTCCTTTTTTCCCTTTTAAATTTCCATCCTCTTTGACAAGCTGCATATGGTTCCAAGTGACCCCAAGGTGGCTTACCTTGCCTGTTTTAGCAGCAATCATACTGTTCTGCATTTTCATTGCTTCGATTACACAAATCTCTTGACCTTCTGAAACCTGGTAAAATTAAAGCAGCACAAAATGAGGATAGGGGATTTGAAATGCTCTAAGTGTGTACCATTCTTCTGGAAAATAAAGGGATTATTTCATTAAATGCTAAAAAGACTTCCATGGCACAAGTCAAGTCAGCCAGCGACGCAGTCACAACACAAACCACAATCACAAATCTCAGTTGCCTTTGACAGAACACAGGGAAAGAGGAATCACCTACTTAAAACTATCACCCCAGACAAACCTGAAAGTCTCCTCTCCCATCCATTCAGCTCCAGCTCCTATAGTTCACATTTCACATCCTTCACAGTTCAACATTAAATCCAGAGCAAAGTTTTATCTCTACAGTTTTGGCTGGGGAGCCTTTTCTTTGCTTCTCTGGCACAGATCCCGTGGATTCTAATCCTGATTCAGAAGCCAAAAGTTTCTTGGCGTGTGTTCAGGGGAGCTTGGGCTGGAAGCTTAGGCAATACCCAACAGACTAATAGTGAGCAGAAAGCCACACCTCTGGATGGTGGCTGATGACTTTAGACTGACAGAAGGGAGCATGTCTGCAAGGAAACACCACCTCCCATCTACAAGGGAGGCATCACAGAGGCAAAACCATCATTTTTAACATAGCTGATAGAGCATAAAGGGAAATATTCACATTTCTTCTTTCTGCTTGTTTGCACCCTGCTAACAGGCATATGCAAGTTCAAGGTCACCAGTAACCCACTAGGTTGCTCTGCTGGGCTCTCTCTGCCTCCCAGTCAGATCCTCCCCTCCAATGTCTTACACCACACTGCGCAAAGTAAACAGTCACTCAAGGCTTTACAGTGGTTGTGGAGGCTGCTTGTGCATGAGGGGAAAACATTAGATTTAGAATTTATGCCTCCTGTAAGGCAGTGATCAGCATGCCATCTTACAAAGATGATTTATGCTGGAGAGGAAGGGACGCTGGGCCCTTCGTACCAATATTTAGGATGCCTGCAGGTACACCCCTCTGGGATGCCTTGCTCTAAGCAGCCACTGCAAGTCTTTCCATTAGGCTCTTTAGCAGATGTAGTCTGTCATTCACTCACCATCCCAGCAAATCACAGAACCATAGAAACATCATGGAATGGAAAGGTTCGAAGGCACCTCAAGGATCATCTAGTTCCAACCCCCTGCCATAGGCAGGGACACCTCCCACTAGTACAGGTTACTCAAGCCCCCCCCCACCCTGGCCTTGAACACCTCCACGGAGGGACCAGCCACAACCTCCCTGGGCAACCTGTGCCAGTGTCTTGTCACCCTCACTGGAAAGAACTTCCTCCTAACATCCAGTCTAAATCTCCCCTCTGCCAGTTTAAACCCAGTGCCCCTTGTCCTGTCATTGCAAGACCTTGTCAATAGTCCCTCCCCAGCCTTCCTATAGCCCCCTTCAGATACTGGAAGGCTACTATAAGGAAGCCTTCTCTTCTCCAGGCTGAAGAGCCCCAACTCTCTCAGCCTGTCCTCATAGCAGAGCTGCTCCAGCCCTCTGAGCATCCTCATGGCCCTCCTCTGGACCCACTCCAACACTTCCATGTCCTTCCTGTGCTGGGGGCTCCAGAACTGCACACAGTACTCCAGGTGGGGTCTGAGGAGAGCAGAGTAAAGGGGCAGAATCCCCTCCCTTGCCCTGCTGGCCACACTGCTCTTGATGCAGCCCAGCACTCAGTTGCTGTCTGGTTGCAGGCACACACTGGAATGCTTTCCATCCAATGCAAAGTTTCAGTCAACAGGATAATTTGAGACCTGCAGAAATCCATTTTCTATGTTGCTGTAGGTTGCAGTGCTCTCAAAATATGTTTCTTCACACACTCACATATATACACATAGATGTATTTCTCTAAATGTATGCAAAATTAATAATACATAGTTAAGGACAAGTGTGTAACAGTTCAGAGTAATATACTACCTAACAGACAGCTGTGGAGTCAGAGATCAAATGCATATTGCATGAACTACAGTTTGAAAAATCTAAATAAAGCTTTTTTCCTAAGGCATGTGCTATCCATGCCAAGGGATTGTGAGCAAGACAGAAGAAAAGACATTATGTTAAAAGGTGCTTACACATCCTTTCTCCAACAGACTGCTAACAAAAATACAACTTTTGGAGGGAAATGTGGAAAGCATTTCCTCTGGGAACTTGGTGTAGTAACCAGATACAGAGAATAAGCAACATCCAACACTTCACCTGCAGAAATTCCATCCTGAGTTTCAGGCAAGCATTTCAGTTATTGGCAATGTCAAATCCAGTGAATGGTATCAAAGACTCATTCTTTGTCCTCAGTTATTTCCCCTCTATTCCCTTTCCCTGTCTTTTGTTTCCTTCCTTCCACACCTGCTGCTCTGCCTGTAGCCTTGTCCCAGCAGCTCTTTCTTTTTTTCCTTGCTTCTTTTCCTCTTCTTCTATCTCACTGCTTAGCTTTTTTCCCACCTGCTCTGAACTTTCCAGACATTTCTGAGGTTAAAAGGAAACCATGAACACCAACTTCTGTTTAAAAAAAAAAAAAAAATTATTTCTTTAAGAAATGAAGGCAAGAATGTTAGTTAGACATTTTGGTTTGTTGAGTTTTTAATACTGTCTTTCAGAAACGAAGTTGACCCCTCTGTGGTTAATCTCAGCTATCAGGGCACCACAAGCATAAGCCTCTAAATATTGCTGAAGATTTGAGATGCTTACAGAGTGCAGATCTGAATTCAGTAGCCTAATTGCAAGGGCACAAGAAACTCTCCTCTCAAGCCTCAATGCTATTCAACTGTAACAGGGCTTCACCAGGTGGACAGTGTGCTAATGAATCAGTTAATTATCTAAACAGAGTCCTGGAGATACATCTACTGGGAAAGTACAGAACTGCCTCTTTAGAGCTTCAGTACAGTGCTAAAATGAAAAGTGAAGTTCAGCTTTTAGTTTTAAATCTTTGGAGTCTACTTATGCTGTGGAAGGAAATGTAGGAGTTTCTGTAAGAGCCACAAAGGTGATCAGAGGGCTGGAGCAGCTCTGCTATGAGGACAGGCTAAGAGAGTTAGGGCTCTTCAGCCTGGAGAAGAGAAGGCTTTGTGGAGACCTCGCAGTAGCCTTCCAATATCTGAAGGGGGCCTACAGGAAGGCTGGGGATGGACTATTGACAAGGTCTTGCAATGTCAGGACAAGGGGCAATGGATTTAAACTGTCAGAGGGGAGATTTAGACTGGATGTTAGGAGGAAGTTCTTTCCAGTTGAGGGTGGTGAGACACTGGAACAGGTTGCCCAGGGAGGTTGTGGCTGCTCCCTCCCTGGAGGTGTTCAAGGTCAGGTTGGACAAGCCCTTGAGTGAGCTGTACTAGTGGGAGGTGTCCCTGTCTATGGCAGGGGGTTGGAACTAGATGATCCTTGAGGTCCCTTCCAACCTTACCATTCTATGATTCTATAATAATTATTAGTGGCTGTAGTATGGTAATGTCCACGAATCCGAAATTCTCCTCTGCTTCTCTCCTTTCTCAAAAGTCATGCTTTTGTGTTTTATATAATACCTGCTGGGTTGGTGCCAAAGGAAGCGATGTCTGACTCAACCCGCAAAATCCACACACCAACTATCCAGTTAACATCTAGTCTTACCAACTTGGAAGGAAGGAGGCACTTTCAGCAGGTACCATGTGTGAAAACTCTGTGTCAGGACTTCTGATGATGTGCAATTTGCTGAAAATTATCTTGGTGAAAGTGTCACTTAAGCACAGAGGTTTAATTGCTCTTCTTATGTTAAACCTTTACAGCTCCACTCATTGTGTTGCAAAACGACAAATCCTAAAATTAGGCACTTGTATCTCTTTTCTCTTTTTCAGTCTTTTGGGCATTGTCCAATTTCTCTAATTCCATAATTGCACATATCCTTTTGCCTGTTATTTAGTCTGCAAATGAAAAAAAACACAGCAGTGTGTGCAAATTTTTGCTTTCTAAATTATTCGTCTGGACCATTTTTAATGTTGCATTTTCATCATGAAATTTGTTTCTTTCAGTGGATGGTAAACCACTGTGAACCACTGCCCTTACACTTCAGATTAGAGAGGTCTCAGTGATGACCCAAATCTGTCATATTGGGCAAACAAAATCAAACAAAAAAGTGTGATTGAGTTGAACCAAGCCAAATAAAAGGGCTCCATTTCTCACAGTTATGCTGCATCTTTACATTGCTTGGACTATCGAGATGGATGAAAGTCTGTATCTTACTAGTTTACTTCTGCATGGTGCAGTTGAAAAATAGCTGATCAGTTTTGTTCTCCACAGAGAGAAGGAAAGGGAGAGGTGGGAAAAAAGAGAGAGGGAGGGAAAGAGAGAGGGAAGGAAAGAGAGAGGGAAGGAAAGAGAGGGAGGGAAAGAGAGGGAGGGAAAGAGAGGGAGGGAAAGAGAGGGAGGGAAAGAGAGGGAGGG
>VWZE01025092.1:761340-769857 GCA_013396675.1 Eubucco bourcierii | reverse complement strand
TAAAATATATATATAATATATATATATATAATATACACACACACACACACACACACACACATATATCTTTTTGCCAAAATGAATTGAAAACTGCTTATCAGACCAGCTGGATGGAGGATGCTCACACAATCTTCTATTGGGCTTCACCAGATCAAAGTATTTTTCAGCACTGGCAGCCAGATGAGAACATTATGCTTTAAGGAAAAACAAAGACACATTGCATGGGGAAAACTAACGCACAGATCAGCACTGCCTTCGTATTTTGGTAAGGAGACACAGAGAGGGACTAACAAACACCATATGGTTTACCTGACCAGGCCTGATGCCCTACAGCCAAACTACAGGCAACGAACATCAGTTTGCAATTGTGCCCATTCAGACAAAGACAAGACGTCCCTCTCCAGGAGTTTCTTCAGCACGTAACAAAGTTACAGCTGAAGGAGGTGTATGGCAGCCCAGCTCCCCATGCTACTGACCACTCTGAGAGCATCTCTCTGTGAGAACAGGGGCTGGTACTACACTAAACACTATTTAGCATGAATCACAGGTTAGGAGAAAACAATCTTGGAGCATCTAATAACCAGGGAGGTTAATTGCTAGCAGCAGCAACACCTCAGTGGAAGGATGGACAACTACCTTGAGTTCTCCCACTTTTCAGCTGTGCTGTTTTCATATACCGTGCAAATTTGAGCTGCCAAACTCAGCTGCAAATACAGAACAGGAGCTACTTATAGAATCACAGAATCATAGAATGGTAAGGTTGGAAGGGACCTCAAGGATCATCTAGTTCCAACCCCCTGCCATAGGCAGGGACACCTCACACTAGGACAGCTCACTCAAGGCCTCATCCAATTTGGCCTTGAATACCTCCAGGGAGGGAGCATCCACGACCTCCCTGGGCAACCTGTTCCAGTGCCTCACCACCCTTACCTGTAAAGAACTTCCTCCTAACATCTAGTCTAAATCTCTCCTCTGCCAGTTTAAACCCATTGCCCCTTGTCCTGTTATCGCAGGACCTTGTAAATAATCCTTCCCCAGCCTTCCTGTAGGCCCCCTTCAGATACTGGAAGGCTACTATCAGGTCCCCTCGAAGCCTTAAACTTCCACTTTTCCAGCACACTAAAGAAACCAGACTTTTCCCAAGCAGTGCAACAAAAAGAGCTGTATTTATCAGGGAGCTACAGTTCCATGCCCATCACGCCTTGAACAGCTGTAGTGAGTGAGCTGGTTTCTGATGGACAGTCAAGACATATAATCTGAATCACACCATCCCACTGCTATTCAGTGCCAATAGCTGATGCTACCCTCATCTCCCTCACTGGATCACTTTTTTTTAACGTTTTGACACTACTCTTGAAAAGAAGGATTTAAGTTAAACCCTTTTCAATAAAGCAAATGTGTTTTTGCAATTAAAGCCACACAATTAGCATTGACAATCTCAGGTCAGCAGAACATAGATTATGCCCTTTAAATGCTCTGCCACTCAGTGCCTCCAGCAAAAAGCTGTAGGAGAGGAGAAGAGAGGAAAAAAAAAGAACCTCCACGCATTATTTAACAACTTGTGCCCTGGTACACCGCACCACTTGTGGATTTGTGGAAGGAGGTTAATTTATTTATTGACTTAAAATCCTCTTAGTTTTGGTTTCCTTCACTAGTTCTATTCCTTCATTCAACCCAACGAGAACTATTCCTTAGGGCAAGAAGTCTGCTATCACTTAGCAGCCTTATCTTCTCTAAAAAAATTATAAACAACTTTTAAAAGGCTCAAGATCCTTGCCTTAAATATGCTTCCTCCTTAAAAAAAAAAAAATTTCAAAAAATATTGCTTAAGATCTCCCTCACTCAGGCACTTGCACTGCCTAGACACAGAAATCAGATTTTCTCACCCATGTGATGACATAGTGATTAATTTTAACTGAATCCTACTGGTTTTAAAGGTATAAACAGCGTGCACGTGCAGATGCATAAAACCAGAAAGTTAAGTGAAGAAGTTAAAAGAATTTCTTTCTTGCTAATTTTATACTCAAGTTGTACTTAGTTCTCCTTTCTCAGAAGTCTCTTCATTTCAATAATGTGAACATTCACACTTATACATCTTCAATACTAATACAGTGGCTCCCTTCTCTCTATAGACAGAAATATCCATGTACTCTAAAACCACAGCGGGATCATAGCAAAATGTAAGCAAAGAGATCACTTCACCGGCACAGCTCATGACCATCACATCGTAACTGCAATCCTAACTTTGGATTTAAAATCTTGATCCCATTTCTAAATCATCCCCCAAGAAAATCTAGGGTTTATTGCCACAAATTACGAACTCCAAAACGAAAATGTTCTGTTTGTATCTAAGCGCCACATACATGTGTTTATGGCATCACTTAACTGATTTTAAATTCATTTGCACAATCTGATTCAAATATTTCTCTGTCTACATCACTCCATTGCTTTCATCAGTTACAAGAGATAAGGGCCCTGACCTTAGAAATAATGTATTATATATAACGTGATAGAAGTTCATACAAGGCTGAGCTCAAATAGGTGTTTATATGTAACTCTAAAACACTATATTTACATTTGTTTCCAGCTCAACGTGAGGTAAGAAGCATTGGAAATCCCCAGGACGGCAACAGAACGCTCTGTTGCTCTTCTGTACGTCAAGTTTATTCCTTCTGCAGGACAAGAATATTTCCATATGAGACTGGAAATTCTCAGCATGGAATTCCCAACTGAGGAAATTCATATGTGTTGTGAAATGCTAAGATAGGGATTCTTAAAAAAAAATAAAAGGGGGGAGGTTGAGGAAAAGAAAGTTAAATATCTATCTTGTGTCCCTTGTGTTTAGTACTATTTTCTTTGTTTCAGGGCAGAAAACCAACAAGTCCCTCCTGATAGCACTAACAGCATATATACACCTACATACATTTACATGCATATATATATATATACACATGCATATTCCCCCCTACCAAGGCATCTGTGATACAAAAACAAGCCATTTGCCCAGTTTCAGCTGTGCACTTGTGCCCAGTTGAAAATTTTCCTTTTAAAGCCAGCGTAACTTGAATTGTGCTGCTTTATTAGTTTTCATAATTCTACTGAAAAGCAGCACATATCCTTCAACACACTTTACCCTACGGGTGATGTAAGAAAAAAACAAACAAAACAAATCCGGCCCCAACCTCTGACCTGTAGTTTCAGTTGCATCAAGGAGAATTTTGTGTGGAATACATAATGAAAATGCAGATACATAGATCACATTTCTTACCATGTCTCTGGGCTTGACAGAAACTGCCACCACCGCTCCAGGCATGGGAGATCGCAAAATGCTGGAGGTGTCCTCTGCTGCTTTTTCTGGCATGTACTTGCTCAGCTCTGCAGCAACCTTCGTCAGGATTTGTAGTTTGTACTAAAGAATAGGAAGAGGAATGTTTTAGAAAACTGCACCTTGGTGAATCCCAGTCAATAACCTGCACTATTTTACAGCATGTTTTAATGTAATACATCTGCTATCTACTCATTACAGGAGTGTCTAAAAAACACTGAAATCTTTATTCAGTTTCATTTTCAGGATGTATAGAGAAAAATGTGCAACCTCAGTTTGCACCAAAGAAGGTATACAAGGAAAGAATGAAGTACAGTAAAGAAATACCAGATTCACTTAAGAATTTGGGATAGATGGGGAAGATATAAATTAAAGACAAACAAACAAAACCAAACCAAACCAAACCAAACCAAAAATAAAACCAAACCAACCAAACAAAAACAACCACAAAAAAACACACCACAGAAACATCATCATGCTGACTGTATATTGTCTCTAGTGGATAAGGGATATTGAGGGATGAGTTTCCAGCACTGTGCCAAACTGGAAACTGACCTTTTGGAAAAGTCTGCCATATTTTCAATAACATGGTTGATTTTACACATTATGTTTACTTTTTAAAGTCTTTTTTTTTTTTTTTTAAATCATGTATTTAGTATTTACTATTTGAAGTTAATAATTTGTTTAGATTTTGAAATTCAAACATATTAAACTATTTCAATTTCACTTTTTCAGAATGATGCAAAGTTGTAGTTGTACTGAACATGCCTTATTTGTAATAAAAAATGCTCAGCAGCTGTTATCTACCTTGAAGGAAAAAAATATATGAAGTTTTTTCTATTATGTTTCGTATTAATTAATAACAGACAAGAGTATGATGATCCTCAGTCTCTGGGAGCATACCTTTAGAAACCTTTCTGAAAACATCTAAGTGCATATACTAACTTCAGCTGCAGGTTTTTAGTTTTAAAAAAAAACTTTTAACTTGTAACAGATAATTCATTGCACTCAGCCTTCACATTTGTCCCAGCGCACCTGAAAACGAATGCAAAAAGCCAGTAGATGGCAGCAGGTCTCTGCCTGAAAGTCCTGCCGCAGTCAAGGCCAAATGAGTGAAGACCAGCACCCACACGCTTCATCAGTAATTTAAACAAAGGTTTTAATGACAAGCATCGGATGAACTGCATTTACAATTCAAATGTGTATTTGGCTGATGTAAAGTTCAACACCTTGCTTTGAACAGTATGTTTTCCTCCAAAACAATTAGCTATTGTTTTACTAGCAATAAAACGTCTCTACTTTTCATTTTTACAAGGACAGAAAAAATCCGATATCCTTATGGTGAAGCTAAAGGGGGACTCTACCTTCTGTTTCTACAGAGAGTAGAACAAAGTATTTTAAAGCCCGTGCAAGAGGTGATTAATTCCGCAGTGACATCTTTAAAAAGCGGCTTTCAAAGCCAAATTAAAAATACATAACAGAGTTATCATCCTCCATAAACGGCGTTTGGACACACAAGATTATGTGCAAGGAACAACGCAGCCATTCACTTAGAAATACTTGCTTCTAATCAGAAATACACGCAAATGGTTCAATGAATTGATCCTCCCCACCATCACCACAGTAAAAGTAATAAAATGCCACAACAACATTCCCAGAAGCTGCTCATGGAACCCAAAAATTTGAGACCCCATTCCCAAATGTTGGCTATGACTGATACGGCACAGGGAAACCAGCACCATTTTGTATGCAAAAAGTCTCCTGCAGACATCATCATGACAATTAAAGACTGTGGCACTCACGTTTTCCAGTTCAAAATACAGCTAGTTCTATATCCCAGCAGCACAAGCAACTATATCTAATGCACTGTGCTCCTTCCAGGTTCTTGCCCTAAGAGTACAGCCTGTGTGCATGTGCCTGTGCGTGCTTGTATGGAAACTCGAGTGCGTGCTGTAGGGAAAGGGGAGGTGATGCCTATAGGAGATTTGATGACATAAGTTGCAAATAGAATTGCAGCCGTGTGACAAGTCAAATAATAACATCTTATGCATGTTTCTTTACTCTTGAGTGTCTGTTTTGCAATCAAGACATACAAGTGTCTGCCAGTTTCTGAAGGATATGATCCTTAAGTGAAATTACTGTGCAAATAAAAGCTTTTTACTCCTATTAAAATTCATCTGAGTCATAAGTGGCAAGGGAAAAAAGCCTGCAGAGTGTATTCTGCTGTCAATCTAATAAACATTCTCTGCAGAGGGACTATTTATCAAAGATAAATTGTACTTAAAAGTCCTTCATTAAATCTATGGGGGGGAATATAATCACACCAAATTGCACAGTTTCAGTATCCATGGTTAGTGTCTTCTTTGTACTTACAGAGTTTGAAAATAAATTTTGAAAAAAAAAAATAAATTAAAAACGAAGAGCACAGAAATAAGTTAGGTTTGTAGACTGTATTGTTGCCTCATGCAAAAGACTATTTCGACAGCATTTCAAAGGATTAGGTTCAGAAGCCATTTAGAGTTTTAAGGCACATACAACACTTTTGAGTTGCCCGGTTTCTAGATCTAAGCTTGAAATGAAAGTGCTAGACCTTCTGCATTCATCTAGGGTACAGTACATTGCAGGGACTGAAATACAGAATTCCCTACGCAGTTCACAATGTACAGAAGCAGGGGGGAAAAAAAAAAAAAAAAAAAAGCGTTCCTCTATGCTGTACTTTAAAGCCCAGTTCCCCACACCAAGTTAAAATATCCCAACCAAACATTGTTTTTACTATCTTTATAATTTTCATATCTTTTGGATTCCTTTCTCTGCAGGGCTCCTGCTTTGCTTGGAGTGAGATGTAAGAGTCAGGACACTCAAAGCTTTAAAATGCATGTCTTTGTTATTGATGAGCTGTTCCTTTTTCTTTTGTATTTGTTTATTGTTCTTTAGTCTGTTTGGGGGATAAGCAAGTTACTGTAATCAAACAGTAAAAAATAACAACAGTAAACTTCTGAGGAAAGGCCTTTTTTGGCACAGTCAGTTCACAAATGACCTTTCAGAATATAAAAAGACAAAGTCACAAAGAAAGGTTCCTTCTTTAAGATTAGCTTTGATGTATTTCTGCTGCTGGCTGGACCCTACTAAATATCCACATAAGTGCCCCTTTGTAATGCTGGTTCTTATCTCTTAGGGATGAGTTGTTCAGGGGAGGGTGCAAGGGGCAGTTCACCTAACCGAGGCTCAGTGATAGAGCCACAAGTCTCTCTGGAAGACCACATCAAAAACAGGGCTGACATTGTTGCTACAATAAAGACAAATAGGAATATATGACATTTTTTTCATTACATGATTAACGCTGCTGCTATGCCTTTAATTTAGTGAGGAAAACGATGAACATACAAAGTAGAAGTCTGAGTATGCTACTAACAGAGTGCTGGTGAAGTTCAGATTTTCTTCCTTTATCCTGAGAAGGAGGAGAAGGAGTGTAAACCGAGGAAGGCTGTAAAGTTTGGGTTCTAAATAGAGACCAGAAGGTTTCCACTGGCTTAAACCAGACAAAACATCTGTTGGAGTCATAAATAGATTGCGAGTGGACTCTCAGAGCAAGGAAATCTGCTAGCCATCAGATCTGTGCTGAGTAGTTGTCACCAGCCACCGCTCTGCTCCACAGGGTTTCAGAGCCTAATTCTGCCATCCAAAGTAGTCAATAAAGAGGTATTTGAAATGAGTTGTACAGCTTTTGATGGCATAAAACCCAGGTGTTTCTTTTCCACAAGACCCTTGGAGTCCACAATCTGTTGACAAAAATTATAGGAGGGGAAAAGTGATGTTACTTAATATTTTTCTAAGGGTAACAGTATCCTCTCCTACCTCTCTCACTAAATGAATTGGGGGTGGGGGGGGGTGGGTCTGTAATGCAAAACTACCTCTTGTAAGCAAATCTCTGTGACTAAAAGGAAAACAAAAAAGTGTAATAATAGCTGTGCAAAGGAGTAAGAGGGGTAGAGGAGATGAAAGTAAATACAGTGAAAATTATTTGTTGGGTTTTCTGTAGGTTTTTTGTAGATACATACTATACTGATCAATCCCCCAGGTCGGTAAACAAGTAGAAGACCAACTGCTACCAAAAAAAAAAAAAAACGAGCAGGGCACATCTGCCCCCAGCTTTGCTTAAAAACAAGTTCAGTAGCTTTCACAGATATGGTTCTCTTACACTGTACATCAGGATACTGTAGACCTTCAGTAAAATGCTCAAAACTTGCACTCTGCTAAATCTCACATTAGTTTATTAAATATGATCTTCCCTGTACACCTGAAACTCATGTCCCCAGAAGCTGTAAATGTTCAAACTCCATTGGATACTTTATAGAGCAATTTAATGTATCACTACCCACGTGTTACTGATGGCAGTGTTTGGATTGCTGACCAGATGTGGATTTTCAGTACGCTGTCACCTAAACACTCAACCATGCTTTTCAAATGTCAGTCATTCTGTGGTCAGAAGTCTTATGCAGCTCAGATTTCAGTAGAGAGAAACTGTCTGCTGTGCATCTTTATTATTTTCACTAACCTTACCGTCTCCTTCTTGGCATCAGTAAAATTTAACTGTGGTCACAGTTTTCCTTTAGCATTCCTAATCCACATCCTGCCTCAAGTCACTTAACTGTTGTCACCTGCAGTTTGACTGTCGTTGATTCACAATTAATATGTTACTCGGTGTTCACCCAATGCAATACCAAGCAGTGTTCTAGTGCTGAACACGATGAGCATATTGACCTTTTTTTATTAGCCATTATACATTTTTTACATCGTGACCATATCCTTGCTTGGATTTCCATCACAGCATCTAAACAGGAAAATTACGTATTTATTCCATATTACTGGAAGGTGTCAGGTACCACCTCCTTTCAGTCAAGGATTTATTACTCGACAAGCTGATAAATGACATGTTGCAAATCAGAGGCTTTTTTTTTTCCCCCTATCTCTTGAGTTCTAGAGCTAAATTGCTTCCACAAGGTGGTGGTGAGGATTGGCATTAACACCTGCACAAAATAGCAGCACTTTTAGTCTAATGGAGGAGCAAACACTCAACATGCGAGGGAGACAGTTAAAACCAAAACCACAAACAAACCAAAACCCAAAACAAACCAAAACACACATACACAAAGCCAACAACTCATACCAAAAAAAAAACAAAAAAACCCACA
>VWZE01025092.1:741340-758840 GCA_013396675.1 Eubucco bourcierii | reverse complement strand
AAATAAGCTTCCAAAAAATACAAGGTGTCTTCCCTTTGAGTGTTCAAAACCCACTGCTCTTCAGTGTTTGGTACTGCCTTAGCTTAAAAAAAAAGCAAAAAGAATATACTACATTTACCAGATATCTCACTCTCCTAAGGTTCATTAAAAAGAGCTAGACACTGCATTTTCCAGCCTTTTTCTCTTGAAACTACTCACTTTTCCTACTAATGGCAAGTTAATTAATACTTGAGGGGAGTGGGATAAAGTGTTGCAGCAGTGTTTATTGACCTGAGTTTCCAAAGTAATACCCATGACAAATATATAAGCATATGTAAATTCATATATGCAAGGGAGGACTTAGGGATGGTCAGCTACCCGTTGCAAACAAGCAGTACTAATGTATAAATTACTGCCTGATGCAAAATCAAGTGAATAGCAGAAGAGCATCAAGTATTGGTTGATGAAGTGCCTTGATTACTTTGAGAGGAGGCTTGATATTATTTCCAACACGGTACACTAAACAGGAGTAAGTAAAATGATGTTAAACACAGCATTCGCTGCTTTGGAGTGACAGTAGAGTTCAGCAGTTTAGATTTTGGTCACCAGACATACAAAGCCTGTGGATTATACTCCTTTATCATTGAAGCTTACAACTTTAAGGAAACACTAGCTGTATCTGGCCAACCAATGGGACTTAGGAAATAGAAACAAATGGTAGCAGGAAAAAAACCCTGTGCTGACTACTTTGAAATAACACCTCCCAAGCGTACGGCTGGTTGACATAAATGGAAATGCATTGAGGAAAAGAGCTGCGAAGCTGTATAACAGTCCTGTTCCTAATCATTAATCACTTTTTTTTTTAGACCATTTAAACTAGCCCATTAGAGCCTGCAGCAAAATGCCAACACTCACATCATTCGTATGTCAGCAATGCTGGTGTTAACAGGAGAAAATATATGGTTTCTATGACTGTGCCCCAGTTCTATAGCGTTTGCTACCATTAATTGAAAAAGGCAGCTAAACAGAAGGTAAATCATTCAGTTAGCTAAGCTGTTTAATAACATGTAATTGATAATGTCAATATGTTACAGTGACATAATGCATCACTTTCATCACTCTTATGCATCAAATACGGTCACCCTGCACTTCAAACATTTACTTTATACCTGCTATTTAATGAAAAAGCCAGGGAGGACTGCCTGTGGACCATGTGTGGAACATACGTGCAACACACCACTGCCTCAACACATCTGCAGGTTGGCTAGAAACAGGTTCCTGCCACAACGCTCGCAACTTTGTTAAAACGGTTTAGCAGTGTCATTAGCAATTTGCCTTTTGTCTCAAAACTCCACAAGCTCCTTGTGGAATATTATAGATTTCTCTTAAAAAAAAAAAAAATCTGTTGGAAAAGAGCATGAAAAAAATCTGCAGCAGAAAAAGCAACCACTTGCTTTCTGAAACACGGCCCAAGTCCTTTTGCCTAACTTTTTACATGTAGCCAGGCCACTGGTAACCATTAGCACTTACTGTTAGCATATGGCAAATCACATGCCTAAGTGTTTATAAAGTCATACCCCTAAATATAAAATATGATCTGGAGTATGAAAAAATACATCTTATCAGTTATATACAGACTGTGTGGTTAAACATGACTAACTCCACTATACAGTACAGCGGTTTTTAACATGCATTAATTAAAAAAAACCCAAGCAAACAAACAACAACAACAAAAAACTTCTACAGGTATTTTAATTGGCAAGAACGTTTGGTCTGTTTACCATATAATAATAAAAACATTGACTACTAACAACTGTGCAATTCTCTCTTCATCGTGTATCAGAGAATGGTAGATAGTTGCAAAATGAGATCAGTTTTTGGGTTTGTTTTTCAAAAAAATTAATCCCCCCTCAATAAAATGCCAAACTAACAAAAATAAAATAAAATAAAACAACACCACCACCACCCCCCAAAAAAAAAAAAGTGTAGTCAGTTTCTACTGACTACTATTACAGGATGCATGCAGGAAAAGAAGATGATGGAGCAGCAGTCAAGACAAAGCATGTTGCCTCTCTGAGCCTCCACTACCTACACATGTCTATAGTATTTGTTTGCCACAAGATTTCATTTATATTGTAGATGGAACAGCAAGAGAGTCTCAGTGTTCTGAAAATAAAAATATGCTGCCTCATAAGCAGCTGCTTGTCCTCCTCCTGTGCTTATGACTGGAAAGTCACAAAAGGTAACGGTAATGATATCACCACCATCAAGTCTTTAAACATAATGTCAAAGAGAGGTTTGGTTCAGCTGTCTTGGAGTTCGCTGTCCAAGGAGGAGAGTTATGGGGATGCCCAAATAATAAAGGCTGCAATGAACTCCACGGGCCAGAGGTGATTAACAAATTGTCTGTGTGCCTTGTCAAGATAACTTGTTAGACTAATGGGTTCGCAGGACCACATATTAGCAAGCCCATTGATAATGAACTGCACAAGGCTCACAAAAGCAACCTGCAGAGCCTAGTTTGATTAGAGTCCAAACATGTACAAAATTAGAGTAACAATTACATAGCAACCCAAAACCTGCAGGTTATTTACTATTTTTTCAGTCTAGCTCATTTCAGTTAACTAATACCTGTAAATTATTCAGTAAGTTAACTAAAATCTGTAAGTCAATTGCTAAGTTCAGTAAAGAAGTACATTCTGAAAAGTACTATCTGATTTGGGGCATAACACATCCCCCAATAGAGAAAAAAACCCCACAACTCTACTGAGTAGAACTGATTTACAGAAATGTTAAGCAAATGCTGCTTAATTTCTAGACACCAATGTTTTTCCTCTCTGGGTGGCCAGGGAATAATAAATGTTTGAGTCCTCTTCCCTCCAAGCTCAGCACTGCATTTGGCACTCTCTCACATGGCAGAAAAAGCAGAGCATAGAGGCCTTTCACTCAATGTGAAGCTATCTACAACCATATAGAACATTTAGATCCATCTTATTATCCACTGACTGCAAAAATGGTTTTAGCTTGTATGTTTCATAGGGAGAAAATTGCAGAGCGAAATGCATTCTTTCACAGCTTAAAAAGTTTTCTAATGGTTGGGCAAGCATTGGTTAGAGCTTGGTCTGTTAATTTGCCTTGGAGCACTTCCAAATACTATTTGGTAAGCCACAGCATCTTTCTGCTCTGTATTGTGCAGCAGGTAGCAAGACCACATCTACAATTAGAGAAAAAATGTGTGTAGGAAGCCAAGGCCTTTTTACATATATATGACTCAGTCTACAAAGCTCTCTGGACTGACATACACATTTAGGGAAGTTAACTTACAAAGTCCTTTGGACACTGGCAAGTCCAGATATCTCCGTAAGGCTATTGCAGGCTCAAAACAGGAGTAAGGGAAGCTACGAGAAAGGAATGACTATATGTATCAAAACTCAAGTCATCTGAGACGGTGCAGCTTTATATAAACTGTGTGATAATACCTTCCATACATCTTCCTGCCAGACATTCTACTCTTACACCATGGCAATTGCTCAGCCTGGTAATTGATTTAGGGGTTTTGGTAGCACTACTATTCAGTTTAGAGGTAGAAAGACTTTAAATCCTGCATCTGGCTTTGTCCTGTACTTGGTTCTGTCAGTACTCCTGCTGATTTTGGCAAATTTGTGATCTCACCCAAGGTACTTCAGTGAGATCTTTCAATTCAGTATGAACAACAATAGGAACACTGTCATGGTATGCCTAAGCAGGCCAAATTAGGCTTGTATGTGTCCTGGCTTGCCCAGGTATGTTTTTCTGCTCTCCCTCCTTCTGTTTTGGGGAGAGCAACCGCAGGAAAACAGAAGGACAAAGAACCTGGAGCCACTAAGTCTGGGGTCTGTGGCCTGCCCAGCAAGGTACACATGGTTGCCTTGTGCAAGGCTGTGTTCTGCCCAAAAAAGGGTAAAACAAGCCTATGGCTTCACCCAATATGGTCAGATCTCTGATAACTGCCATTTGATTTGCTATCCTGTGGCCAAAGGTCCATTACTCTCAGGTTGTATTGAATAAAAAGGAGATGAGCAGGAAGCACAGAGGGCTTTGTCATTACAAGGTGTGCCTGCTATTGCATCCGTGCCTGCTGCCTCATTGATCCTGAACGGAGGCTCTGATACCTCCACACGTTTGGCCTGTATAGCCGGCGTGACACCGTGCCCAGACTGCACACCGCAAGACATCTGCCTGCACCTGAAAGCCTTCTGCCCAGACAGAAGCCCTGGAGATAACATAAACCATCCAGAAAGCCAGGATCAGGTCAGAGATCGTCTGTCTCCTTTCTCCAGCACCCAGAAGCCTGGAGAAACTCCAAAGCCTCTAATGGCTACTGCCAGGAAGCCTGTCATGAGCTTTGGGTACTGTCAGATAATATTTTTGTGAGTAAATACCAAAAGCCTCTTGGAATCATTAATTGCCTTCTGCCATAAGCAGTAAGTTGCTCCTTGCATCCATCTAGTGAGCAAGCAGAGTATTGACCACAAGTGGTACACTGGCCACAAAGTTTAATCGAGTTCAATTAATGTATATATTTAATAGTTATTTCTAGATCCTATTATAACCTGTATATAGTTTCCATAATGATGCAAGAACCTGTTATTATTATTTTGGTGATTGGGGTGCCATGAGTTCTGAATATTTAATATTAATGAACTATATTAATATTTTTAAAATATCATCTCGCAGTAATTAATTACTCCTTCCACTACAAATGCAACTGACTAGAAAAAAAATGTTGGTTTGAAAAATGAATGTCTCATCTTTATTGTCTTCTTCAGAGTATGGCTGGTAAAAAACTACAAAGTAATACAGGGAAAGTTGTGCTCTACTGTTTCATTCTGTAGTTTAAGGAAATGGGTTTTACTTCAGTTGCAACAGAATTAACTAAAAAGACAGGTGGTTAAGATTATGAAAATCCATGAAAATCTGCTCTCGTCAGACCCCACCTGGAGTACTGTGTGCAGTTCTGGAACCCTCAGCACAGGAAGGACATGGAAGTGTTGGAGCGGGTCCAGAGGAGGGCCACAAAGATGATCAGAGGGCTGGAGCAGCTCTCCTATGAGGACAGGCTGAGGGAGTTGGGGCTCTTCAGCCTGGAGAAGAGAAGGCTTCGAGGGGACCTGATAGTAGCCTTCCAGTATCTGAAGGGGGCCTACAGGAAGGCTGGGGAAGGATTATTTACAAGGTCCTGCAATGACAGGACAAGGGGCAATGGGCTTAAACTGGCAGAGGGGAGATTTAGACTAGATGTTAGGAGGAAGTTCTTTACAGTAAGGGTGGTGAGGCACTGGCACAGGTTGCCCAGGGAGGTTGTGGATGCTCCCTCCCTGGATGTGTTCAAGGCCAGACTGGATGAGGCCTTGAGTAACCTGTACTAGTGGGAGGTGTCCCTGCCTATGGCAGGGGGTTGGAACTAGATGATCCTTGAGGTCCCTTCCAACCTTACCATTCTATGATTCTATGATTCTATGATTCTATTAAAAGATCTATAGGTTTCATAATATGCAGTAAAAGGGGGTTTAATGATGTTTCTTAACTATTCTAGAGACAAAATCTTCAAGAAAGCCTCAGCAATAGTGGAGCTGTAGCATCAGTATCATATTTGCTTCCTACAGTTACATTTCCAGGGATCATTTCATGGTATTAGGATGTATATCTGCATTAGCAATAGATGCACATTCTCTAAGCTTTGCAATTCAGAAATACACAGTTGCATCTATGACTACTAGCAGCACTACTTGTGTAGGATTTAAACTGCTCCTTCATCTTAGAGACTAGTCCTTTTACAATTCAAACCTTACGTGACGATCTTTGCTAATATCTAAAGAATACATCCAGTAACAGACTGACATACCCAAAGCAGAATCGAATCACTTGAAACCCAAATGGCAATATAACTCCCTGATTATCCATTGCCTAACACTGTTCTATCCTCTATCTTCGTTCAAAATACATCTAGAGTTCTGCTATTGCACTCCTCAGAACCAAGGGTACAGCTACTTCCTTCTTGAAGCCCAGAACTCAGCAAAGTTGTGCTCTAGGAACCATGTCTACATCTTTCTTTCAATTGATAATGCATATCATTCATAAAATAGTGCAAAACAGACAGGAAAAATGCAGAAAATCTGAGATCAGAACAACAGTAAAAATTGGGAAAAAAAACCCCAACAAAACAGCCATCTCTCAAAGATTTTAAGCACCCATGTACTCAAACATATACCTGCTGATGAATTGGAGCCGTTGTTTAAAAAGCAGGTTTATATTACAAACATTTCACTCACACCGACACAAAGTTAATAATTGCCAAATATGTATCAGACAATTTATGACTGAGCTGCCCTAGCCCAAAACTCAAATAAAAAGGCTCAGTTAAGTCCTGGGAGTCGTTTATCAGTGAACAGTGACGTTATTCAGTTTATCTGGGACTGGGAATGAAGTAATGAATGCTACTATACGCAATTAGCCTCGATAGGGCAGTCGAATGCAATCGCTCAAACGAAGATCGGAGCAGAGCACCTCAGTTAACAACACGTAGCCACCACCCCAGTTATTAGTGTACAAGCTTTGGCCACTACTTCATAATTGCTTTAACCTTTGTCCTCAGGGCAATATTTTGAAGTTGTTTGTTGAAGTGATTTAGTATTTATTTTTTTAAATCAGACTAAGCTTTTGTGAGGCATTCAGAGCACGGAGTATATTGATCTCCTTATTTTCATCTCTGCTCCTGACACAGTTTTTGACATAACAATTAAAGGATTGCATGGAACTGTTTCAGATGATCCTAATGAAAACTGAAGAAAGCTAGCAGTATTTCTTTAAATGTAAATGAAACCCAAAGATAACGGACTTTGAATAAATATTTTATCAGTCTTACTCTTCACTCCACTGAACAATAATTTTTTTTATGCCATGGGAAATATATTTGCAGCTTTCATTATAGAATTTCTTTTTGAGATGCATTTTATACATCTGTTCCGTCCTATTGTGCATCTAAACTATATTTATTTCTCACACCAGCACTTTTCTGAGTGTAATCGAACAGAACAAATTTTCAGACAATTTACAGTAGGTCTAAATCACTACACTTGCAGCTACTATTTGTTTAGGCCAAAAATCTAGCTGTTTTCCAGGGTCACTAGGCTGATTTCTCTGCTGGTTTAAAAGGTGGAACACAACTTCTAGTGCAACTATTTAATTTGCTAGAGAACTTTATCATGTTTCTTTAACTGTGGTTCCTTCCTTCAAAGACCTAAAGCCGTTCTTCCCAAGAAATCCGAACTCATTCTTAAGCCTGCTGATAATCATACAGTGACTGTCTACTCCAGCATAAGACCAGGTGTGATCTGCTGGCCATGAGAGGAAAATCAGTCAAACTTCAGCAGCAATAACTTGGTAGGGTAACACATCCATAGTCACCTATATATTTTCAACATATCACTTAATCACATTGGTGTAAATAGCAACCTGAGCAAGCTTCTCCTAAGCACTGTTGTGTCAAGCAAAATGAGGCCAAAGAGAAGGAAAAGGCTGTAAGACTGGAAATAATTAGTACTGATTTTATCCATCTCAATACTCTTAACTACTGAGAACAACGTTAGGAAGAAACACACAGGTTACCCTGATGCTTTAAAGCCTGCCAGTCTTATTGCCAAACTGCCAAACAAATAGAACTGAAAATGTTTCATAATAGGATGAAATCAAAGCCAAACAGATCAGTCTTATAACATCATTTATTGATAAAATTCCCTTCTCTTCTATTCCTTTCTCTTCCCTTCCAATATAACTGGAATTTGTCTGACAAGCCAGTCCTGCTCAGGGTGCTAAAGGAGGACTTTCATCAATAGATGACTAAAACTGCAACACATGTGCCCAGGCAGGGTACATATACTGAAAGGACAACCAAGATGCAGTTCAGCGTGCCATACTTCAAAAGGGACTCAGTATTTAAATATTTACAAATCTGACTACAGGGCACTCCAAGAAGACTGCTCCCACTATGTAAGGCAGGTTGCACTAGTCGGAAAAATATCTGAAGCTTCAAAATCTGCTGGCCTATAACATACATCCTATGAGGAAAGGCTACAAGAGTTGGGGCTCTTCAGCCTGGAGAAGAGAAGGCTTCAAGGAGACCTTAGAGTAGCCTTCCAGTATCAGAAGGGGCCCTACAGGAAGGCTGGGGACAGACTATTTACAAGGTCTTGTAATGACAGGATGAGGGGCAATGGGTTTAAACTGGCAGAGGGGAGATTTAGACTGGATGTTAGGAGGAAGTTACAGTAAGTGTTGAGACACTAGAACAGGTTGCCCAGGGAGGTTGTGGCTGCTCCCTCCCTGGAGGTGTTCAAGGCCAGGTTGGACAAGGTCTTGAGTGACCTGTACTAGTGGGAGGTGTCCCTGCCTATGGCAGGGGGTTGGAACTAGATGATCTTTGAGGTCACTTCCAACCTTACCATTCTATGATTCTATATCCAAGGACCTGGTTTGCTGCAGTCAGTGAAGATTTTATTTCCACCGACAGTATCAGAGGATTTGCTACCAATTGGGATCCTACTTTAAGACCAATAACAGGCAATGGATTTCTCTTCCCCCTTTAATACAAAACAAACCCAAAATGTGTTTACTGCCATTATGGTATGGGGAACCTTGCTAGAACTTGCAGCTGTAACTTGCCTCATGATATCATATTATTACATGACCTTCACTGTTTATATAGTCGATAGAACATAATTAAATGACTTCATAGAATCAAATTAATTTCTGCTATGCTGTATTAATTTTAAAATAAAATCAATATTGTTTACCCTACCTGACAATAATGCTCTGTGCTTCACATAAGATTGATTCAATACCAGCAGGTAGTTATCAATGAATGCACTTTGCTGTGGTAAATGAACACAATCAATACTCAGAAATGTGAGTTTTCTAGCATATGACTGAATTGTAACTGAAGTGAAGGCTGAATTTTGTTTGGGTCTTTTTACTGCTTTTGTTAGGTATCACATAAAGAGATTCTGCATTTCACAGTCAGCACCAGTACAGTAACCACCTGAAAAATTACCAGGCAGCACAAGGGCATACTGAGCATCATTATCTTCTGACAAGGTTATGCCACACAAGACAGCAGACAGAGGAAAGGAAAACTCAAGAGAGAAATAGCTAAGAATCTCAACATTTCCTAAAATAAACATGATTATTGAACTCTTATGCATCATATGAGTAACATGTGAAAAACAACTCTATTCCGAGTGGAACATGAAGTGAATTTCAACTTGTAATGTTCAAAGCAAGAGTAAGAAAGGTGTCATTCTTGGAAGAATATCCCAGGCCATAATTTTTCATTTAGAAAGAATGGATGTAATACCAATTACTATAAGCTAAGAATCATGTTGCATTGCATAGACTGAAAATAAAACTATTGTCTGCAAGACTGATATAGCTTCTCTAATCACTTCAAAATTAACTAAAAATGGTGAGTTTGGCAAAGAAATTTTATTTTAAAGTAAAACATGTGAAAAGGAAATTTTAGAAGACATTAAAGATATGTGTGCCTGTGACCACTCCCTTTCAGTGAGAGATGGTCTTCTGGTTGCTCTTTCTCACTTGTAAAGTATGTCCTTAAATTCCTACCACACTTCAGCTTTTCAGCCTTTTTCCTAGAGTAATAACCTTGCTTGCACTGCTTCTGAAGTCATGCTGCACCAGTAATTTTCCCAGCTACCAAAGTACCACTCCTTCTTTCCATCAAGTTCCTCAACCTTTGCAGGTACTGAGCAATCCTCCTTTTACTTTATAGAAAACTTTAGGGAGTATGCTGAAGGAAGGCACTTCTCACAGCACACTTGATCTCATGCATTACTTTTGATTTAGTATTCAGATATTCTTTGTGTAAGAGCCAAGAAAACAAAACCAGAGAGCTTTAGAATAACACTGGCACGTTTCTATGTATTTGCTGAGAGAGAGGTGGATAGCAATCTTAAACAGTCTTTAGAGTTCACATATTTCAGAAATCAACTACGTGAGTTTTTTTTTTTGTACACATTTCAATACTGAATTTTCTTGGAAAAAAAATGTGAATTCATGAAAGTCTAAAGTAGCCCCTTAAAAAAAATAAATCTGATCATAAATAACCTCTATCATTGTTTGGAGATCTGCTTGCAAAAAAATATGGCAAGTTGATATATGTCATCCATATTTCTTCCTCTTCACTCATGTTTCCTAAAAATACCCACATGTCAATCATAATCTACCACAATTCTCTCAAAACCACCACAAACACTGTACCTAGCTTCACAGAATAAAGATGAAACTGAATCACAATTAACAAGCCACACGTAAAACTATTTCCCCTACAATATTAAACCTTTTGTAATTTACATTTCAAGTGCCTGTAATGACAAACAGTAATCAATACAAGATGTGTTCAATGCAGAAGAGGTACTGTTAACTGCTGGAGTCCAGCACACTGAAGGTTGCCAGTAGGGCAGTGAGGGTGTATCAGTTAACAAGAACTACTAAGGAATAGTTATTCTTTCCTCTGTTGCTTTTTTTTTCTTGTTTTTACTCTTCTCAGTCTCATTTTCCCAATGTTTGACTATTTAATTTGAGATACCAGTTACTAACTGAATTTATCATTCCACTAATTCATTTAACATTCACATCAACAAAATTACAGAGGAAAAAAACCAAAACAAAACAAAATGACCAAAACCCAAATTAAGGTTCCCTATCAAATGCAGAACTTTACTACCAGAACACACAAAGTGCATTCATCATCTCATTCATTTACATTCACATTAAATTATTTCCTTTTTATTACCTAACTTTAATCTTTATATAGTGTTTATACACAAGCATACAAACCTCCACTGTGTATGTACAATTTATATATACACATATTTATATAAGTAGAAGTCTCTTTTAAGGTTTATAAAACCTTTTCTCTTACAGTCATTCTTTCCTGTGCAAGAATGTATCTAGGGGGGTAAGCAGAGGGGCACTTAATGTAATCAGCGGCATGAAAAATGGAACACAACAAAGTTTTCCCTTGTTCTCATACTTTTTGAAACGCATCCTAAAGGAAGCTTTGTTCTTCAGTTAAGGTATTCATTAAGTCACACACTAAAGAGAAACTGTTGGTAATGCTCCCAGTAAATTCTAAACTCTTAACAGAAACTTCCTGCTACATCTCATTCAGTTTTAGGGTGAGGTTCAGGTACCATTGCCAGTTTGTATGCTTTAAGGTGTCCCACCTGGATTCTGTATGCTGCTGTGGAAAACTGTAGGGCACCTGCAGGTCCTGCATTACAGCTGTCAGCTCTCCACAGATGTCTTGAGTGCGTCACATGCATGAAAGTCAGATATCAAAGTTTGAAAACAGAAACTTTGACTCCTTTAGTCCCCTTTACAGACCAAGCAGAGCAGCACATGGAAGAGAATCATCCTTGGAAGTACCCCATTCTCTCTCCTGACTGACTAATTCCAGAATGCAATGTCTGGGTTTTGGTTGTTTTCATTACACTGGTGAAAGACTGCTGTGCTTTTTTGGTTTTGGAAAATGCCATTTCTGATTCAGGAAACATTAGCAAAAGAGACATGGGACACAACTCCATTCTCTTTTAAAAAGAAGCACTGATACATAGTTTTACCGCTGTGGGATAAGACAACCTCTTCACAAAAGGTTCTTCTATGAAAAAAAAAAAAAAAGAGGCAAGCCACTGTTTCATACACATGCTGATGGATGGGTGGTTGGGAGGGAGCTTCAAGGTTTTGCTCTGTGGCAGCAGAATTTCACTAAGACAAAATATGAAGAGCTTCAGAATTTCCTACAGGCAATTTATTCCAGAGGAAGATGTTACTGGACCTGGAGATGCAGAAAGGACTTCAAAGTGTGAGGTTGGCAGATGAGGACTCATCCACTTTTGTATAGACTCTGAGTAAGGAAAAGCTCAAGGGGCGGGGCAGGAGTTTGGCCAAATGTGAGCATGTGCATGGATGGTGAAAGGACTGAAAAGAGGCCATGGTTATAAGAAGGTATAAACTTGCTTCTTGTCAGTCTCTGGCCTCTACCTTCAAACAGCTGCTTGAAGTACAGAGGCTCTGAGTGGTGCAGTAGCACAAACACACAAGTGACCATACACTGTTTCTGATTTGAGCAGTAACACAACATTTACTCACCGCTCAACAAGGAATTCGAACAGGAAAGTCTAATCATTTTAATTCCCAGTTATTTTTCCCACTTTACTAATTACCATTACAGCACTGATTAGTTTGTGATAGTTATTCATTAGCTATAAGTTGAACAAGAAGCTGATTTGAGATAATTGCTTCCTTGACACATTCTGGGGACTAAATATTTCATAGTCATCAGATAACGACTCTGATGAAATGCAGAGTCAATAGCAAAAACTCTAAAATATTATCAGAATCACCTCTGCCTCTCTGTGTGTATATTATTCAGTTAAAAACAGCTTTTCCTCCAGCCAGAGTAGCCAAGAAAATTATTGCAGACCATACATTACAAAACAGAAAAACAGGTTTTAAGACAGCTCAGTATTATGCCTTATGCACATTGTGCTAGGGAAAGACTGTATTTTTCCTGTCTGAGGCCCTCTTTACTGATCATCATAATACCCTGGTTTTGGAGAACTGTTATTTGTCTTTGCACTCAGCCTTCTCCTTATCCCATTGATCTTCAGTGACAAAAACTTCTTCCTCGGGTAAAATCATATGTGAGGAGAATATTCCTCATTTCTTTGGTTTGGAGTTGCTCTGTCTGGAAATACAAGATATTCCACAAGGAAGACACTGAAATCATGGCCAAAGGATGTGTCTCTGAAACATCCCCAGGCATCTCCTTTATCCTCTTTGGTCCATTTACAAGTTTAGTTTTCTCTTGCCATTTTGTTGGAGGCTACATTTTGAATGTTATCCTGAGGAAGCATTGATCAAGTTCCATCATTGCTACTACCTACCATTTAGGTGGAAAGCGAGTGCAGGATACTAAAAGACATACGCTCCTAGAAACAGACTATTGATTCTTTTTTCCATTAAGCAGTAAGTTGTTATCCATAGGATATTCTTTTATCCACTTGTAGAAACTCATGAAAATTTCTGACTTTGATGTGGCCAAGTAAATGGGGTGTGCAGGCCTTCAAGTCAAAATCTCCAATCTGAGCAAGCTGCTCTAACGGTTATGTGCGCCAGATCTTAAACGCCAGATGTGATCTCAGGAAAATGTATTATCAAGGAGCAGTGAGTTATGAACTTTGTAAGAAAAAAAAAAAAAAAAAAGTCCATATTCATTAATGTAAAAGTAGGGGTGAAGTGAAGGTAGCCCTAGCAGAATTTCCTTTCTTTTACCGCTCAGCTTTCTTCAAAGTCCTGTCGCACTTTTGGTTACAATGGGCTAAACTGAAGGCTGGAGATCTGCAAAACTTTGTTTCATGATCCTTTCCTTAGAGACTGGATGGTTTTGTTCAGATCCAAACAGTCTCCAAAGATGAGAACTCACAAACATGAGGCTTAGAAGGATGGTAGCAACATAACACTGAAATGATTTGAAACAACTCAGAATTAAAACAATGGAAGAACACAAAACAGTAGCTTAGTTTGTATGCCCAGAACTAGAAAACCTATTTGGGAAACACCCAAGCCTTTTCCTCTAAGCCTTGAGTCATTTCTTTACTTGATGGAACACAAGTACAAAAAGCACAACATTTAGCAGAAACAAAACAATACAGAAATTCTGAAATGGATACAGAGTGAGTCACAAGAACTTCAAAGAGGAATGAGTTTTGTTACAGCTCATCATGACACTAATGACAGATCAAATGATGTCCCAATATATCTCGTATTCTATTTAACAATACTTGGAGGGGGGGGAAAGTATGTTGTGGGGGAAGATGGAAGTGAAGAATTTACTTTAGATGTCTTTCTTAGCAACTTCTATTTTTACATGATCCGATCTGTCGCCTTTGCTCATCACCCAAAATAATACCAACACCCCTCCTCCCCTGCCAAAGTCACCCCACTAAGTTCCACAATGAGTTCCATTGATTTTCGAGACATATTGTCAACTACCTAATAATTTAACTGGTGGCACAGCTCTTTCAGTTGAAGCTTCAGTTTCCCAAACAAAAGCTAACCACCTGAGACCACAGAGGACAGGATATGAGCTACTTATAGCAACACTGGACCAGTGAACAAGAATAGCAGGAAAGCTGCTTATTTTATTTTTTTTTTCTCTCCAGCAAAGGCCTTTGAAGTAAACTATTTATTAAACATTATAATACTCGAAACAAAAATCTTTGAAGGCAGGTTATCCTCCTCTGCACCGTGTCCCGTTGTGAATGAATTGCTTCCTTTTCCTTTTTGGACTTTTTTCACTTGTGAAACTGACACTCAAATTGTTCTCTTAAGCTACTTGGGCGAGCCCTTGCCTTCACAGAGAGGAATAATCCATCCATCAACAAAGAGATAATTAAAAATATTTATAGCTCAAACTACCTCAATATCGCTGCACTGTAAGCAGCCTCCCTGTTCATCAGGCAGTGCTATATAAATACAATAAATAAGTTCCTCGTGCACAGAAAAAAACAGCATTGATTAATAAGTTATGATGCAGCCACATAATCTGAAACAGAAACAAGCAGTCTAACAGTGAGACTTAGTTTTTCACTTTAATTAAAAAAAAGTAAATTCTCCCCACCAACCCTGGTACTGATGAGCACACATGGGTTTTCTTTGTTCTTCTGATTAAAACATTTGTCTCTCTCCCTCTCTGTTGTTGAAAGAATTTATTTTTCCTCTGTAGTATCACCAAGATCATTGGGACTTTCAAAACCAGACTTACAGAACTGCCTTTTCAAATACACGTATTTGAGCTCCAGAGACAGGACTGTCACACATTATACAGCATTTACATATCTTAAAATCTGACACTGATATGCAGTGAAGAAGGGGATTGCTCTGAAACACTTGCTCAGAACCATGTAAGCCTGAGAAATTGTCTGGCCAAAGCCTGGGAAATAATCATCAGTGAACTGAAACTCCCACTGAGCCACCGTACATGACTGCATAGTAAAGATGTCACTGGCAAGCTACAGACAAACTCACATTTAAAAAATGTCTTAATAGTCCTTCTTTGAGGAAAAAAAACAACCTAAACAATCTCATTCCAAGTGTGAGAGATAGTGTAGAAACCTAAATTATCAATATTCTGTTTTCTGAAAGATGGGACAACTTGCAACTTCCACTGATTTACATGGAAAATCTAACTGCAAAAACAGATCTCTTGAGTTCCTCAGTACTTTCTTAACTAAGGTGCAGACCAAGTTCATCATTCACATAAAATAAGGCACTCTTCATCAAACAGGCACATTTACTCCATTTGTTCTGTCTTCTGCTTTCAGGTGCACCCTAGCATGTATACAAGTGATGATAAAGCACTAGGAAATTTGAATTATTTTCCTCCCTATCTCCATCCTCTTGTACATCTGACAACATATTTCCCTTACGTATTGTATTTTCACATTTCGCCTATGAGCCATTTTTAAAACACAAGAAGTTTGCGTGTTGTTTGGCGGTTTTTTATTGGGTTTTTGTTTTGTTTTGTTTTAATAAAAGCAAAGCTTTCCTTGCATAAAGACGTAGAGCTATCCTCCAGTAAAATGCTTTCTTGGGTATGGAGGTATTCTAGATGCCTGCTACTTGAAGTCTGTTACCACTAACGAGCTTCATTTCATCTGTGCCACATATAAATCATAGAATCATAGAATGGTAAGGTTGGAAGGGACCTCAAGGATCATCTAGTTCCAAACCCCTGCCATAGCCACAGACACCTCCCACTAGGGCAGCTCACCCAAGGCCTTGTCCAACTTGGCCTTGAACACCTCCAGGGAGGGAGCAGCCACAACCTCCCTGGGCAACCTGTGCCAGTGCCTTACCACCGTCACTAGAAAGAACTTCCTCCTAACATCCAGTCTAAATCTCCCCTCTGCCAGTTTAAGCCCATTGTCCCTTGTCCTGTCATTACAAGACCTTATAAATAATCCCTCCCCAGCCTTCCTGTAGGCCCCCTTCAGAAATTGGAAGGCTACTATAAGGTCTTCTTGAAGCCTTCTCTTCTCCAGGTTGAAAATCCCCAACTCTCTCAGCCCTTCCTCATAGAAGAGCTGCTCAAGCCCTCTGATCATCTTTGTGGCCCTCCTCTGGACCCACTCCAACAGTTCCATGTCCTTCTAATAGATGTATACTAGTGAGCAAGTGACTCATTTTGTATTCCCACCAGGCTAAGCTGAAATTCAATAGACTTATTCAAATTCACAGTGCTGACTTCTGAAAAACAAAGAATTCATCCTGCAACCATGTTTCTTGCTACTGGAGGGCATTAACATGCCTGTAGCCATACTATTCCCTCTACTTAGAAGGACATAGTGTCAAGAACCCAGATAAACAATGCACACTTGGAAAATCTATACCAGTGGCAACCACTGAGGTTCTGGAGAACCTGGTGAAGGATTTTCTTTGGTGATTTAAAAGAGATTGTAAGCTTCTGCTAGAGATTTTATAGGCTTTCTGTTGAACTGAAGTGCAGAGATGACTCTGAAAATAAATTGTTCTAAATGGAGAAAGGTATTCATAATTCTGTTACTTATGAATTCTTATTTACATGCAAATTACTGGGAAAAGCAGCACATAAACTGGAGGATGTGTCCAATTTTCTTCTGACTAATCAAGTAGGTTTTGAGACAAAAACTACAATGAACCTATCTCTTTGATGAATCAAGATAAAAATGGTTATATAGATCAACTGATGAAACTATGTCAGTATTTTAAGAGCTTCCAGGGACAAGAGACATGCTGAATTCCACTCTTTCCTAAGGGCCTTCAATATGTCAGCAGCCTTTAGTTCTAGCAGCTCTGAGGTGCAGGCGATAGTTTGGAGTCACTCTTCTGAATGGAGAATTTTAGTGTTTCCATTCCCAAACAATTTTAAAAGCCCAGTAAGTTACTTGGAAAAATTGCTGATTTATTTCGAGCAATCTTAGGCGCAGCCATACAATAAAAACCTCTTCAGTTCCTCTGTCAAAATGTTTTGATTCAAAATACAGTAAGAGTAGGAGTCAAAGGGAGAAGGACATGATTACAGGCTCTTGTCTCCCCAGGACTCTTCCTAGCTGAAGATTTCTCACTAGTTTGCCTTCACACCTCCAAGAAGAATTGGATGTCATTCATGAGTTCCCCCATAATATGCCCCATTTGTTCAAACTGCTTAAATCTGTGCCTAAATTTCAGTCAGCTTACACTCCTAGCAACACAGGCATAAAATAAATAAGGACATGCAGGGTGAAATGAAGAAATTAATAGAAGGTTTCCATGACTTCTCCAAGATAATGCTATTAATTTTCACAATAAATGAGCTACGTATTGAAATCTGCTATACAAATGCAACATCTTTTTAATGATGAATTAATATTTGCAACTTTAAAAA
>VWZE01025092.1:696563-741330 GCA_013396675.1 Eubucco bourcierii | reverse complement strand
TAAGGATAAATTAAAATTTTTAACTTTAAAAAAAAAAAAAAAAAAAAAGAGTTTCCACACTTTTCCAGCCATGCACCGAGCTGCCAACAAGAGCAGCAGTTTTCTTTGCCCATATATTGTATTTTTCACCCTGGCACACTCATCACTTCTTCAACACCATAAATGGTGGTATGAGTCCTCACGTGTCAGAACATAGAATCATAGAATAGTAAGGTTGGAAGAGACCTCAAGGATCATCTAGTTCCAACCCCTTGCCATAGGCCTCCCACTAGAACAGGTCACTCAAGACCTCATCCAACCTGGCCTTGAACACCTCCAGGGAGGGAGCATCCACGACCTCCCTGGGCAACCCGTTCCAGTGTCTCACCACCCTCACTGTAAAGAACTTCCTCCTAAAGAGGAACTTCCTCCTAAAGAACTTTTAAGTCAAGTGTTGATCAGCTTTCAAACTTTTTTTGCAAGCCTCACTGAATTATCAGCAAAATCACTGCATTTCCAACAACTATGGGTCAGAGCTGCAGTGAGGAGGCATGGAGGGAGCATCAGAGGGCAAACTGGACACCAGGCAAAAGTGGTTAAAATCATAAAAGTAGCTACTGCAAAGAAGTTTCATTCATACTTTTAGCTTTGTTGTTTAGATTAATTAGAGATACTCTCACACTAATGTAAGCAGAATATGGACCTTAATATGCACACACCTTTGCATAGCCCTTTCAAGTCTATGAAAAAGAGCTTTGATGTAAAGGTAAAAACAGCTCATTACATCATTTTCAGACACCATTTTTATCAGCCAGTGCTATCTCCAAGATCCATAATAGTATGATTTTATTAATTCTCATAAAGCCTGATTTTGCATTCAGGTAGTCAAAGTGATTTTTAAGTGCCAATACCTCAACCCGACAGTCAGCAAAACATCAGCAATAACATCAGTAGAATATTAAAATCTCCCACTGAGATAAATAGAAATATGAAGGTTTAGACAGAGCCAAATAGATTAGTGCTCACTTCCTACTCATTACATGCTTTCAGCTAGCAGAGTATAGTTTTATAATTTGATGGGGGGAAAAAATTACACTTTTTACCTGTTCTCCAGCCTGACTTTCTAAGGTTGCTCCTCCCTTTAAAAATGGCATGGTATTATTACCCATAAAACTATGGCTACACTACAAGCAGAGTTGAATAATGTCCATATATATGTATACTTTTTTTTTTTCTTTCTTTTTCTTTCCTCAAAACAAGTCTGGGGAGGAAGACTGAAACCCAANAAAAAAAAAAAAAAAAAAAAAAAGAAGTAGGGGGAGGGAATGGAAAATTATCCTTTGACATCCTACTTATTTCAGAACTTATTTGTAGTTCAGAACAGAGTCAAATGTCATATCGGCAATTAAACTTTGACTTCTACTAGAGCAATATTAATGCAGAGCAAGTCCCAGAGCAGCACTGCCCGGCCCTGCACTTGGGGTTAGCTCCAGTGCTAAACAGCACGTTGCTGACCGACACAGGAAATCCCTCTCCTGTTCCTTGAGTTGAACTGAAGGGCTGGCATAAAGAGAATGTCCAAAGTATTAACAATAACAAAAAAAACCCTACAGGCCTGGAACCACATTTCAAAGGCATTTAGGTGCCTAACTTGCATTAATTTTAGTGGGACTAAGTTGTCTCTGAAAATCTGGCCTTCAGTCTTCCCTTTTTTCTTAAGCCACTCCAGATCCTGTGGTTCTGTCAGGATGTAGAAGCAATTACATTTCACAACTTTGAATCCAACAATGTATTTTGGAAATCATTCAAAGTACAGTGCTTTTTTAACATGAAGTTTCCTTGTCCAATAAAATACACTGGAATTTTATATACTTGGTATTTGCAGGTCTCACTCCTTTTTATTTAGATTGAGGCCAGAAGCTAGCAGTACATTAAAACCGCTGACATCCAGATAAACTCTGCTTTCTTCCTTTAGGTGGGAGAAGTCTTTAATGGATACCAGTGCTTTGACAAATAGGTCATAACAAGTAAAATACACACTTTCAGTTTTACTGAACACTAATGTAATTGCTCCTGAACAAAACCATTGCCTAAAGAATGCTAATCCCAAAAGGAATAATATAGGTGTTATAACACGTATAAAAATCAGAAATTAGCATTTGAGGTGTCCATTCCCCTACAGCTCCTAAAGGAACTCAGCCAAACAAATACTGGCCTGGCTTGTAAAGGAATCCAGAGTAATGAAACACATTGAAAATGAGAAAACCAAATCCTTGTTCTGATTCACAAGGCAGATGTGTATACATTTGAACTAACAAAATCTGAGAATATTTTAATAAAAATAAACACAGGTAGCTGTAGCAGCTGTTAACACCAGATCATTTCATGAGATGATGCTCACATTTCACTGACAGATTATGCTAGTACAGCTCTTCAGAACAGAAAGCTCTCTCCTCAACATGGTGACAACCATTTTGTCCCTTCCACTGGTTCCAGCTCCCCAGTGTCAAAGTACAGGGATGGAGCTTGTAAAAGGTCCCAGACAAACCTTTGTGTGTGTCCCCTTCCCTAATGAGGCTGCAGAGTGGAACAGGCAACTTTTAGGCATTGCCTTTTTTACCCCCATCATCACCAACTGGTCTAACAGAAGATGCTGGTTTTCCCTAAGGAGCTTTCTCTCCTGTTTACAAGAGTCAGTTGTCCTCTTTGTGGTAGTAGTGGTATCTAGTGGTATCGTACAAAGAAATCACACTGAAAATAGGTATGCTAGCTCTTTAAGCCTTCCTTTTTCTCTCCCAATGGAAAGGGTCTGTCAGCTAGCACATTAACCTCCTTCATGGGTACAACACACATTGCCCCTCCCAGGGAAAAGCATAAATCTTGTCTTCCACTACTTTCTCTCTGACCCTACAAGGCAGCATCCCTCTCTTTCCCAGTGGAGTTTCTTTCTCACTGGCCTCTCAGACCTCCTTGTAGCTGGCTGACATGCTTCTGAAAATCACTCCTTAAGAGGATAACTCACCTCTCTTTAAACACCTGCTTGAGTAATTTCAGGAAATTTGTTCCTGACTCAAGCTAATCCTTCCTGGCTAGTCATCTTCCCTTTCCTTCCCAACTCACTATTATCCTTTAATTGTTGATTTGATCCCTCATGTCCCAAGTCATCAGGGCTCCTTCCCCACTCCTGTGCAGGACTAGTTCAGCAGGAATCCTTAAGATGATTATAACCTGGTCAGACTCACACCAGTTTATGAGGGAATCTCATTTCAAGTAGAAACCAAAGACAGTAGTTCTTGCTTAAGAGAAGACAAGGTTTTAATCTTTTTTTTTTTTTTAATAAGGTACAAAATTTAAGTATTTACTGCTGCTTATGTAACCTAACAGTTATTTAACATTTTTATTCCTTTGCTCTGGTTTAACCTTAGACATGAAACCTGTTGTAGAACTGAACTCAAAAAATGTAAAGTATCTTTACTTTTATAGATATATTTCTTTCTCTGGAACTCAAACCTGCCAGCTGACGAATGGTTGTTTGTACCACAGATGTTAATGTAATACTAAATGAGATGAAAAAAAAATCACCAATGGCTCACTGTGATGTAAAGTCATTAGGCAATACTGAGATCAGCACTAAGCTAAACTAGCTTTGCATGCACAACCAATAAATACACGTTTCATTATTAATTTCAATGTTCTTATCACACACAGTTGTCTCAATTGAATGCAATAATGACCACATTCTCCCAACCTGTACCAAAAATATAAATGGTCTTTAAAGCAAATACTAGCAACATAAAAAAGAAACCCTCAAGATGCTTTCACAGATAATTTTACAGCCTGTACCTGCAAGATGGAAGTATCTGTTACTGGCAGAATGTATGGAGAGGCCATCCAGCATATTCAAAAGAACAGTTTGAGCCATCATTTGGCTTGATTCACAACACATTCCAGGAACCCCATAAACAAAGACAACATGTGCAATGTTAACTTTCTCTTTTATGCTGACAGTTTTTTTTCTCCCCTATAATGACCTTCCTGCACAGTGTGTGTTACCATAAAAAGAAACAGAGCCCAGTAAAATTAGAGGAACTGCTTAATATCAAAACGTTTTATCTGAGGAAGACACCACTGCCAGTGTAAATATAAAAAGCACAAGAATTAAAAAGTATTTGTTTTGCTGTCTCTTCTTTAACTTTAGATTGTTCAAACAAACCTAGCTCAAGTTTTCAGTTACTCTGCACTTAAGACGGTTGTCCCAAAGGCTGAAATGGTACTCCAGAGAATGCGAACTTGGCTCCAATTTCAGACAATTTTCATCTTCTTTTCTTGACAAAGAGAAAAGTATTTGAATGCTTTCTCTGTAGCCAAGAATTTGGATAGGAGAGACACACCAGTAAACAAGCCACTAAAATGCAGATTGTAGTGAGTGCTTGTTTTTCAAGGGGGGAAAAAAAAAAAAATCTCTGACCCAAAAGACACTCTTTTATTTTACAAGCAGAATGCTAACGGGAACTTTTAGTTAGAGATTATCTCTCTCATCTAAGTACAAAAGAAGCTACATGCATTTTGGATAGATAGAGCTAAGTTTGCTATTTTGCCTGTACAAAGAAAAATTTAAAAAAGGAAGATAAAACAAGAATCTCACAGCTAGTTGGGCTGGTATAATGCAGGTCCTGTTTAAACTGCTACAGAGCACAAACAACCCTTATCCATAGCATCTGTCTTTCTATCAGCATTCCCAAAATGAAAACTGAAAATTAAAAAATATCATTGCTCTGTATCAAATGCACACTAGCTTCCACCATAGCAACTATCCCACAAAACACAGACAAAGCTTATCGCTGTTCCCTAGGTTTACTGTCTTTCGTATCAGAGAGGTATTCAAAAGCACTACGGCTGCTTGGCAGCTAAGCAAATACCACCCTCATCCAAAAGAGATTTAATTTTAGCCTTGTACATTTAGTGAAAATATATTTCTGAAAATCAGAAAACATGCCAGGCAAAACCTCCCACCAGCTCCAGTACAGAGCTTCTTGCTCCACAAAGTGGCACATGTAAGAATTGAGAACAGCTCAACACTGCCAGGGAGACTTCATGAACATGCCAGTAAAGTCTCCCTAAGCCAGCCAGAAACCCAAGGGAAGGAAATGAGAGTGATTATATACAGCTGAGCAAGCACAGCACAGAAACTCCTAAATCAGTGATATGGTGTTCACTGCTGGTGTTCTGTGGTAAAAATGTTTACCATCTGTGTTACTCTCTCTTTGTTACGGACACTAACGGAGCTTTCAAACATAAAAGCATGGGGGTGGGGAACAAAAACACAATTAGCCAAAGTATTTTAAAACCACTTTTAGNCAAAAAAAAAAAAAAAAAAAAAAAAGGATCAAAACCAAAACAGAGCAGTTTTAGGGTAAGCTCAGGAGGGCTGCACAGAAGTGGGTTACTCTGCCCTAGAGGTCTAGTTCTGAGCTATCAGGCACAAACAAATCCTTTAGGCACTAAGAAGGAGCTCTAGGTTGAACACAAGAGAGTGAAGATACTTCAACAGCTGCTAGGCCTTTCAGTCTTATACTCTGAGCATGCCTGTGCCAGTTTTCTAGGAAGCAGCTGCATTTGTACAAAGCTTTTCTGCAGGGGAACTCCACTGCTCATCTCCTGCTGCTGAGAGGCCACCATGGCCTGGAGATTATGACAGTCTGCAGTGACACCAAAAACTAGTATCTGCCATTCGGTTTGCAGTCTGCATGTAAAACCAAGCCTCTGACTTGCTCATGCTAGACATCTCGCACTGTCATATGTGAAAATAGGTGGAAACCACAGACTCCAGTCTGACTGCCATCACAGACATTTTTCACCCTGCTCATCAAAAGTTATGTAAGGAGCAGGAGTTACAATGACCTGATATCCCCACTACAACCTCAAGTGGTTTTCTATGTCTTCTCAGTCCCTTCTTCCCTCACTACCTGGAATGACACTGCTGGGCATCTACAATAACACGTGTCCAACCTGTTTCCTTCCAGCCCAAGGAAGAGAGCTTGGCTCAGACTGCTCTGCTTCCATTCAACATGACTAGCTGCTGGGGCACCTATTCTCCAACCCCAGCACATCCAAATTCTTTGGCAGCCAGTGCCCAGTTCAAACAGAGTGTTCAGCAGTTTGAGGCTAACTACTCAATTCAACACGTGCACACAGCACAGCCTCACCACACAAGGCCATCTGTCAGTGAGAATAATGCTTTTTCAGATGAGATGCTTTATTAGGTAAGTTGTTACATTTCTCATGTTACTGATATCAGTTCAAACAATTCTGTTCTGCAGAACAGGAGTGAACTTCATGAACCACAAGCCAAGTCAGGAAGAAGAAAATCAGAAGTGGAATAGCAGTTTGTTTTCTCTACAGTTAGATGGGGTTCTCCCAGTAGCTTCACAATTCTGGAAGTGTTTTTGGAAACAACTGGTACCACCTGCAGCGTGACCAAAACTGAAGAGTACTTTGAGATCTGGCACAAAGTTGGAGGAGCTTCCCCAGGGCAGGAAAGACACCTGAAAACAATGTAAGCCATTCAGTCTTGGGTTCAAAATTCACCACTGCTAATGCACAGCCTTAGCAGACAAGCCACTGAAGGTGGATCGTTCAGTGATGCGCTTGTGAAAACTCCCACCTAAACTCATGACTTTTTGTTTTTGTGCCACTCAACAAGTGCTCTAGAATTAGACTTTAAAAGGGAGAAGGGTAAAAGCCAGAAGTAAAGCTTCTTCAAGCTTCTTCTGAAGCACAGAAACCAACAATGTAGGAAGAGGGCCAGCAGCCATAGTCCTCTCAATAAAGGAAAAAACCATGATTGAAAGAGAAATGAAGGAACCACTGATCCTTCAGATCATGGAGGGAAATTATTAAGACAGCTCTGGTAGCATCTTCCTACTTCCTACCTTTTCACTGAAGCCTCATGTTATTGAGGCATACATCTAAGCCTCTCAAAGTCATGCAGTTTTTCTCCATCTAATAATTTATCCACCATTAAAAAAAAAAAAAGAATTTGTGCACAGCTAATAAATCCATGTATTTACTTTTTAATGTTTAACAGTGACGTGATTATGAAGCGTTTACTGGGTAGGCAGGTGGGAAAAGTCCTCCATCGTGTATACAGATTCCCTTTGCTTGACACTTTGCCTCTGGTACTCGGTTTCCTGCACACCCTATGGGTGTTTCTATTAAAAACTTCATTCTATTAGGACACTAATCATAGACTGTTTGAGAGTTCAATTAATTTATGGTGATAATCTCTTCTTAACCTTCTCTACAGCTTCCATCATCACCTTCTAGATAGATTTTGACAGGTTAAGAGGCATCAACCTGCCAGAGCTCTCTTAGTCTTCAAAGCTCTACACCACCACGGCGCATTCTGCTACATGCCTATGCCTCCACCACAAACACCCAACCTTTTTCAGATTAGAAACAAAGCTTCTGACCTATCCCCAGCTGGATATTTCTCAGTGCAGCCATACAAGCTCTAGTAAAGAATGATCATTCCCTTTTACATTCAGCATTAGCACAGACCTGGAATTGCTTGTCCTGATTTTCTCCAGCTGCATTACTTCTGTGTCACTGCCCTGCAAAGCCCTCGGGGACACCCAAGTATTTGCAAAACCACCGAGAACATTGTCAAGATGTGGAGTTCACAGAAATATTCAAAATCTAACTGGATGCAGCCCTGATTGGTCTGCTCTAATTGACCCTGGTTTGAAGGGGTAGCGGGGAGTCACATCCAACTTCAAATATTCTATGACTGTGAGAGTATGAGAGTCTTCTCTGGCCTCTCCAAGACTATGAGAATGTTTGTACAGCTCATTTGCATGTAATGTGCCATTTCTGCTCGGCTATTTAAGATAAATTAGGCTTTTCATCTTGCCTGCAGCATGGCAAGAAACATTTTAAGGGTGGAAATATTCATGGAATCATGCGATGCTTCCTAACTTCTCAACAGTATCTTCTGCTTTACGGAAAATATGAACACAGTCTGTGCCTTGTAAAAGCCACTGCTTGCTGCCATAAATATGGATATTTGCATTATCATAGACTACTTTTCTTAGTCAGTGTATCAAAACCAGGCTGTGGGGCAGATGCCTTTCAGAACATAACTGTAATCTTCTTGGTGCAATGTCCAGATCTGGCTTAGGTACAACAATCACATTGGATTGTTCTGCTTGCTGAGTATTTGCTAAATGTTAAGTGGTCTTGTAGGTTATGAGGCTAAGGGAGTACTTCCCTGCAGGTCTTTCATAGCTAAAATACAAACCTAGGGGAAAAAAAAAACCCAACAAAATAACACAAAACTCTTACAAAAACACAAGGAACGCCCAAAGACTTGTAATAGAACTCTAGAACTCAAACATTTTTGTTTTCCCTCATATGAAGACCAACATCAAAGAAAGCAGTAAGTGAGACTTGGTTCTGAGAGCATATGAGGAGAAATTGTTCTGAAATAGGGAGAAGTATGAGGTAACAGTGGAAACACAGGGCATCACCGCAGCTTTCCTACCCACAGGGCTTTTTGGCCTCAATGGAATATTCCCATATCCCAGGCAGTGCTGCTCTGTCATACACATTGAAGCTCTTTGGCACAGGCGCAGTTTGTTTTCACTCTCCTTACAACAGTGCGGGCCTTTCCTTTTCATCTGCATTGCCCTGACCTCCCTTTTCTCTCTCCGTCCCCCCAATCAAACAATTATCATCAGATGCAGGAAGAACCTTATTGTGGTTCTGCTGCTCATAACACAATTTGCTATGTGAATACTTCCTGTGCACCCTGCCAACATGGCACCTGTCCAAGACATAAGACTGGTGTTTGGGAGATGGTCACACAAGCATGATACTTCCTACTACAACTGCTCTGCCCTTCACCTCCCTTTGCCTTACTGTGGGCGAGGGCTATAAATATTGAATGGCATGAATGACATAAAGATGTAGGTTGCCTGTTTGTACCAGGATGAGTGTTTGCAGCAGTGTGGATTGCTGTACCTCAGATAAGCAGGGATGTACAAGATCTTTGTTAAAACATCGTTAATGTAGTCCTCGGTGTACTTTATACAGAAGAGAATTTATGTGAAACTTTAGTTTCATAACGAGCAAAATAAACTGCCTGTTCCTGCCTGGTAAATTCCTTTGTTATTTGCATAGAGTCTTAAACAAACACTGGGAAAATTTTGCAGAGCTTCAAAATATCTGTTGAAGGGTAACATTAGATTTTACACGCAATGAATAAACTGGACCCACATACTGCAAGTCACACAATAGGAACAAAGGAAACACTTTTGTCTTACAAGAGCCCCTGGTGTTCCCTGCCTCAAATATTTAAGTGTTAAACTCCAGCAGATGTATGACTTGCTGATGCAATTTTTCTATACTTCATTCTTATCCTCATGCTTCTCCTAAATCCTACTTACAGAAAAATATGAAAGCTAATGTCAGATTAATAATGGTATCTCCCTTCTTGACGCATATATCCTAAACCAAGTATGCCTAAAAAAACCTGACAGGCAATGCAAAAGAGAAGCAATCTAAGAAAAGATAGAGATGATAAATACGGCAGAAAAAAAATCAAAGAAAGAAGAAATGAAATATCAGGGAAAAAGGTTGACATGGCATATAACAAAGCAGTGTAAGGCTTTGTTGATGAAGACAGGAGGTCTGAACTTCAAGTATAAGGCAATAAATTCTATCAAAAGGAAAATACAGAAGTAGACCATTTTGAAGACAGCACAGTTAAACACATATTCTGCAGTCCATAAAAGGAATCTGGAAAATGGAACTGAAACCAGTTTTAGTTAAGAGACAAATGTGCAGGCAAGGGTTTCAGCTGTGGGAACAAAAAAGTATGGAACACAAGTAGAAGCCAACCGAGCACATGATGACAGCACTTAGAGCCCCACACCGGCTTCCAACCTGCTTCAAAGCACCGCGCAGTGTGTTAAGTTTGACCTCTGACATGGTCTGAGAGTTGGCCTTTCCCTCAGATGGGCCTAGCAGTAAAGATATTTTAGCTTATAGAAAGCCAAAAGGCAATGGAATTGAAAAGTCAAAAAATAAGTTACTTCATCAGTTTGTGAATTTAATTATGTATCCTACTGTTTACTCCTCTTTTGTCATGCATTCCGGTGCCTTAACAAAGGGAAAACAAAACTCACTAAGGTAATTTGTAGGAATCTTTTTATTTGAACTTAAGATATAACCTACAGTAATTACGAGCAGTGTGTGGCAATATTTTCACTATTTGGAACAGGAAGTGAAAAATACCAAACACATCTAAGATTGCATTAGGGATTTGTGCAGACAGAAGGTAATTACACAAAGTGGACTTTGGCCAAGACTCTCAGAATATGAAGTGATCTCAGAACCTTGTGAAAATTACCATGGGATCTTTAATTATAAGTGGGCTAAATTGTCCTAAAAAAGATGCCTTCTCTAACAGCACATAGTCCCTTTGCTACACAGATTGGCAACATCATTGTACTCCAAAATCAGATGGCATGTCCAACACTACAGCATACAAGTGGAAAACAAAAACCAAACAACAACACAAAGCCAAAACAAATGAAAATCCCACTGAAGTGCAATCATTTTAAGAAACAGACAAAGAGCAGACACCTCAAATGTTTCACATGCACAGAATTACTTGATTCCCCTTCTAATTTATTTCAGATTAGTACAAAATCTCTTATTTCAGGTCAGTGCTATGACAATGGAAGTATGCCAATGTAACCTTCATTTTCTTAATTAGCATTTAACAAGAAGTTTGTCCTCCTCTAGAAATGTTTCCTTCCATAAGGAAGAATAACCTTGAACAGAAGACAAAACTAAGCCAAGGAGAGGAGAAAAAAGAAACCAAAGCTTAAATTACATATGTCTTTTAAAAAAATATTTATTTACATATAAAATGTAAATAAAATAGATCTGAGTATAAAATCACTTCATGTCCCAGAAGCAAGTACAGCACTGTATCTGTATTCATAACTACTCTAGGGAAAACCAACCACAAAGAAAGTGCCTCTTTTACACATGCTTCCTACCATGGGCCATGTGCTCATGCAACTCATTGTTTATCTAGTCTGGAAACAAAAATGCCACGAGAAAGCAATCACAAGGCAGATGGCTGGTTTCACTAATCTGACCCTATTTCTTCCAAGTAAATCTACTCTACAATAGTGATGCCCCAAATAATCCACCATTCCTATAATACTTAGATTTGCATATTTAGGTTAGAAAAGCCCGACGTTGCTGGATTAAGATTTTCCCCCAGTAAAACAATGCTTTGTCATAAATTCTACTCCAGAGATCACATTGGTTCTTAAACCAGACATGTCCTCATGCTGAAACCCTCAGCAGAGGCACCCTCACAAAACAGCCTTGACCAACGCTCATCTCTATAACTGAAATATGTTTGGAAGTTTCCTTTTTACTCTGCTTAAACCTGACCATAAAGAGTGACAAATGCAAAGATTCCCTCTGTAGCCGCCCCCATGATAACAGATGACAAGATGCAGCACAAGCTTCATCTCTTGCTAATTAAACGAATCAATTAAGAGACTATTGTTGCAACTGTGTAACTGCTGTTCTATAGTGGCAATAACAACCCCACGGGGAGGTCTTTTACTACATTAAAATGCTGTCCTCCACAACTCCATTTGATATTATTAGAAACAGTTATTTGCGTCTTGCTGTCATATTAGTAGCAAAGGCAAATTATGGAAATATGCAGACCAGAATGGTCCCAGTATGAGATCAGGTTTGGTTTTCAGCCTCCAAGGGAACAATTGCTGAAATTCCAAAGTTCCCTAAAGTTCTTTAATGGAACTGATAAATCTATCAGCACAGCATCCATTTAGATTCTAGGTAAGGGTCACATATTTGCATACTTTCCTGCTAAGCTGATACAATTCAACTAGATAAATTATCATATTAAGTTTACCCTCCTGAGTTAAACTGATGGAGTTCAAAATTGTTTTCGATGGTTGTCATTAATCGCTGTTACATCCTAAATGCTCACTTTGAAATCTAATTGTGCTGGTGTACCAAGGGTCATATTAATAGCATTTTTAATGTTAAATCTTTGTAAAACATGTTTATTTTACTGATATTACCATTGAAGCCTAGAAGACTAATGAGAAACAAAGTATATTTATTATCAATAAAAGCTTCATTTAAAATTTACATTCAGAGACTTAAATTAGCTCTACTAACTTCATCATGCCTTTGTTTCATTAAGATTCCTGGTTAAGTTTCAAAGCTGTATAAATTAATACCTCCTAAACAGTTCCTGGGTATATGCCAAAGTTGCAGCCATCAAAAGCTGTTTAAAAGCATGGGCTACACGCATATTTATTACTTGGCAGTAGTCAGCATCTTCAGAGGAAAACCCCAGATCTTCACTATCAGGTAGCAGTCTTGATACAGTTAAAAAAAAACCAACCAACAATACTTCTTTGGCCAAACAATAATTATTTCCACACTGTCAAATCTTTGTCTACTCAAGGAAACCACTTCAATTACCTTTGGATAACCTGTCCATTTGTGTTCCAAGAACTATCAGACTAACCAAACAAATTCAGTATTTGTCCATAAAGCATTACTGAGCTCAGTAAGAAAGAAATTTGTCAAATGAATTATGGAAAATCAGAAATCCTTACTTTTCCATCTGCTTACTTCTGAAGGACAAGGGGAGTAATTTATTGTAAGCAAAGACTACTACATTACAGATAGCACAAGCACTACATAATCCATCAACATTAAGGACATTCATGGGCATTCTGATCTCCTTAAGATGTCAGAACACAATTTTTTTCTCTGCAAATTAAAACTTTAATTGAAAACAGAAGAAAAGGTCAAGATTAAATCAACAAGTGCAAAGTAAAACACTGGAAGCAAAATCTAATAGCCCTTTTCCAGTCTGCTTTTGTAAAAAAGCAAGGCTTGCAATCCAGACTTCTTCTCTCAGTCCCTGACCCAAACTCATTACCTTTCACTATCCCATTGCACCCACGTACACTACTTTAACCTGCTGATCAATTTCTATTGCATTAGAAGAAAAAGTAGTTAAAAGTACAGCTACCTATAATAATGGTAGGAACCACAGCTACATTTCCACAAATCTTCTGAAGAACATTGGCTGTGTTAAGGAAACAAGAGACCTAAATCCATACTCCAGCTGAGTGAAATTTGGCAGCAGCCAACTGGCCGGCCAGCATCTACACACTGGCATGCAATAAGCACATAAGCAGCTTTAGCTTCACCTTGACACCACCACCTCTCGTTCCAGGAGGTTTCAGGCAAAGATTACAAGATTTTCTTTCTGTGGGAACTTGTGGCACTTTTGGTTTCTTCTAAGCCACAGAAACAAAATCCAGAAAAAATGAAAAGCGTTTTCTTATTTCTCATTCCAAAGGAATCTGGAGTAAGATCCCCAAAATAACCTAAGCAATGCTAGGACACGGGTTTTGGTAACACTAGCATTTCTAAATCTTTCAGGTGCTTTTGAGTTTGCCCTCAATGGACACTACACTTACTGCTTTAAAACACACTAACACAATTGTTAAAATAAGAACGGCACATGTCGCTGTGAGTGCACCTGATCTTCCACATTACATGAGCTGAAATTAATTCTCACTACTGAGTCCTAATTATGGGCTGAAGTATCACTGCTTTCACAAGTCAAGTCCTTGTTGCATGAATTATCGACTTCCTGCAGAAAACAGCAGCAGCCTCAGGATTCTCACTGCTCATGTTGAAAAGGGACTTCTAGAAGTTAATTCTTCCAGAAGCAACTGCTCATTTTTTCTAGTGACATCTTCTGCACTACTGAAATGACACAGATGAGAATACTACTAGAAGCACCATGGTTCATAGTGCCAATGAAATCAGGTGAAGATTAAAAATAGAATATAGAATTCCCTTTAGATCAACAGGGACTCTAGTCTTAAGGCCTGTGAAAAGAAAGACTGAAAAAAAAATTAAAAATACATTCATTTGCAAAACTAAACACCTATTGGATTATATTTATTTTCTTGTGGTTAATATTCTACATATTCCAATAAATACTACCTTAGGAATCTGTAGGCTTTCAACCAACATTTGAAAATCTGTATAAATCTTCAGTATATAGTCTCAGAAGTGTCACGTTGTTGTGGTAGGCCAGAACGTGTCCTGGTCTGCCCAGATATGTTTTTCTGCTCTCCCTCTCTCTGTTGTGGGGAGAAACAAACGTGGGAAAAAGGACAAAGAATCTGGAGCCATTGAGTCTAAGGTTCCTGGCTTGCCCAGAGTTGTTTTGCTCCTGTGGTAAACAAGGCACACACGCTCAGCTTGTGTATGCCTTGTGCAAGACCTATGTTTTTCTAAATTTGGGTAAAGCAAGCCTATGGCTTCACCTAATATGGTCAAGCTTGGCTAACTGCCACTCTGATTGGCTATTCTGTGTCCAAGGGCCCATTAGTCTTGGGCTGTATTGATAAAAGAGATGAGCAGGTAGAGACAGTGTGCTTGCTTGCTGCTACCGCCATTGTTCCTGCCTTACTGTAATCTCTCTACTCCTGGCAGTACTCTGGCTCACTGTTGTTGCATGCTGCCATGCTCTACAGCCATGCTATGCTAAGCTGTAAGTTAGCTCTGCTGAATAACGAGCCCTGTGCTTTGGGCTAGTTTGCCTGGAGACTGCATGAGTTCACCAGGAATAGGCTTTAAACGCCTCCACGCAATCGGGCTGCTTAGCCAGCGTGACATCCGTGCCAAGACTGCACACCCGCCAAGATACCCTGCCTACACCCGCCAAGACAAGAAGCCCTGGAAGGGACACACAGATCATCCAGAGAAACCTGGATTAAGGTCAGAGATTGTCTGCCTCCTTCCCCAGCATCCTTGATAGAGCCTGGCAAGAATGAGAAGCCTTAGCAGCTGACAAGGCATCAACAGAACCTTCTGCAAGTGTTTGGGTACTGTCTGAAGCTGTAGTTAGTCCCAAGGAGTCAGGAGCAAATATTTGTGAGTAAATACTTAAGGTCTCTTGCAGTTCACCAATTGGCTTCTGCCATAAGCAGAAAGGAGCTCCTTGAGTGGCTCCTGTGGACAAGCAGTATAATTGACTGCAAGAACCTTCTTTTCCAGTTCAATTGAATTTAATATCATATTATAGTTATTTGTTCTAGATCTAGTTATTCCTTTGTATAATGTTTCCATGACTGTTGCAGAAGAACCTGATTATCATTAAAAGAATTGGCGGGGGCAAGAGTCCTGAATATTGAAAACTAATAAACAATATTAATTTTTAAAAAATCATCTCACAATCAATTAATACCCCTCCATTACATGTATTAGAAAGAACAGCAAAAAGAAAGGAAACCTGTTAAGAACTGCTATGATTGGTAAGAGTGAAAGGAATAGGTTGTTAAACATTTGTCATTGTGAGCTAAAAATCAGAGTCAAATGGTCAAGGCTTCCATCTTTATTGCTTTTTAACTGGTCTTTGTATGAGGGCAGGGAGAAAGAAAAAAGGAGGAAGCTGTCTAGAAGATGATTTAAGAAGGACATTGAGGTACTTGAACATGTCCAGAGAAGGGCAACGAGGCTGGTGAGAGGCCTCGAGCACAAGCCCTATGAAGAGAGGTTGAGGGAGCTGGGATTGTTTAGTTTGGAGAAGAGGAGGCTCAGGGGGGACCTTATTGCTGTCTACAACTACCTGAAAGGTGGTTGTAGCCAGGAGGAGGTTGCTTTCTTCTCTCAGGCAACCAGCACCAGAACAAGAGGACACAGTCTCAAGCTATGCCAGGGGAAGTTTAGGCTGGAGGTGAGGAGAAAGTTCTTCACTGAGAGAGTCATTGGCTACTGGAATGGGCTGCCCAGGGAGGTGGTGGAGTCACCGTCCCTGGAGGTGTTCAAGGTGCATTTGGACATGGTACTTGGTGCCATGGTCTAGTCTTGAGGTCTGTAGAAACAGGTTGGACTTGATGATCTTTGAGGTCTCTTCCAACCTTGGTGATACTGTGATGACATTATATACAGACTGAAAAGTTCCAGGACAATTGGTAAGCCTTAGCAGTGGGACAGAAAGTCATCTGCTCTTGCTTCAGCTAACTTCCAAGTCATCCAGGAGGGAGCAGAAAGAGGAATCAGCAGTGACATGCTGGCATCCTGACCCATTGCTCCTAGGCTTAGCTTAGATAGATGAATGATGAATATGCAATAAGCCAGGAAGCAAAGGCAACAATTTTGAGGAATGCCTCTAAAACAGAGATTTTGATTTCTGACCAACTTCACACAAAACATACATAACTAATAGCATTGTGCATGAAACACTGCTCTGCTGAAGGGGTAATTAACATTCAGAACTCTCGACTCCCCCACTAATTTTAATAACACTTGTTTCTTTGCATGGTCATGGAAACTTTATATAGATAATAACACAGGGTCTAGAAATAACTAGAAATAATATATAACATTAAATGAAGAAGAGAAGGTTCCTGCAATCAATATACTGCTTATGTTCAATATACTTCTTGCCCACTAGATGGACTCAAGGAGCTCCTTTCTGCTTATGGCAGAAGGCAATGGTGAATTACAAGAGGCTTTAGGTTTTTACTCACAAAATTATCTCCCAGCTCACAGGGCTGGCTACAGCTTCAGACAGTACCCAAATGCTTTCAGGGAATTCTGTTACTGTCTGGTCATTCACTGAGAGTTCTGATTCTTCCCAGGCTTCAGGGTGCTGGGAAAAGGAGGCAGACAATCTCTGACCTGGTCCTGATATCCCTGGATGACCTGTGTATCTCCAGGACTTCCCGTCTTGGCAGGAGACTTTCAGGTGTAGGCAGGATGTCTTGTGATGTGCAGTCTTGGCACGACATCATACTGGCTATGCAGGCCTATCGCATGGAGGCATTTAGAGCCTGTTCCTGGTAAACTCAACACAGGTAGTTTCCAGGCAGCTCAGTATACAATAAGGCAGTAGCAAGCAGGCAAGCATGGATACAAGGGCAGAGCACGGATACAAGGGCAGAGCACGTTCTGTCATCTGCTCATCTCCTTTTATCAATACAGCCTGAGACTAATGGGCCTTTGAACACAGAATAGCAAATCAGAATGGCAGTTAGCCAAGCCTGACCATATTAGGTGAAGCCATAGGCTTGCTTTACCCTTTTTAGGGCAGAACACAGGCCTTGCACAAGGCATACACAAGCAGAGCATGTGTACCTTGTTTGTCACAGGATGCAAACAACTCTGGGCAAGCCAGAGTCCTTAGACTCTGTGGCCTCAGTTCTTTGTCGTCTTTCCCATGGTTGCCTCTCCCCAAAACAGAAGGAAGGGAGCAGAAAAACATGCCTGGGCAAGCCAGGACAAGTATAAGCCTATTTTGGCCTGCTTAGGCCTAGCATGACATCTGCCAATATATCTGGAAGTAGCTTAAGAACAATATAAAAGTTATTAATACTGAGTGATCACTACTGCACTAGATTGTATCCTAACTGTGCTTAAAAAGTATGGCCAGGGCTTGACAGAAGCTTGTTTTCTTTAAATCCATGTTCTCTACCTTGAGTCTGCAGATCTGGTCATGGCTTTGAGTCTCTGGACTACTTTAAATGGGCCTTCAAAAATGCTGAAGAACAGCCAGTCTAGCATTCATAGGCTAACAGTAATCATAAAACAGCATTAAGCCTCCACAGTAAAACTGTTCAGCAAATCAAAGATGGAAAAAAGCACTCCATTAGGGATGAGACAGGAGCAATGGAAACATGAGCCAGCAGTGTGCCCAGGTGGCCAAGAAGGCCAATGGCATCCTGGCCTGCATCAGGAATAGTGTGGCCAGCAGGAGCAGGGAGGTCATTCTCCCCTTGTACTCTGCACTGGTCAGGCCACACCTCGAGTACTGTGTCCAGTTCTGGGTCCCTCAATTTAGGAAGGACATTGAGGTGCTTGAACGTGTCCAGAGAAGGGCAACGAGCCTGGTGAGAGGCCTGGAGCACAAGCCCTATGAGGAGAGGCTGAGGGAGCTGGGACTGTTTAGCCTGGAGAAGAGGAGGCTCAGGGGGGACCTTATTGCTGTCTACAACTACCTGAAGGGTGGTTGTGGCCAGGAGGAGGTTACCTTCTTCTCTCAGGCAACCAGTGACAGAACAAGAGGACACAGTCTCAGGCTGCGCCAAGGCAAGTTTAGGCTGGAGGTGAGGAGGAAGTTCTTCACTGAGAGAGTAATTTGTCACTGGAATGGGCTGCCCAGGGAGGTGGTGGAGTCACCGTCCCTGGAGGCGTTCAAGGCACGTTTGGACATGGCACTTAGTGCCATGGTCTAGTCTTGAGGGCTGTGGTGATGGGTTGGACTTGATGATCTCTGAGGTCTCTTCCAACCCTTGCGATACTGTGATACTGTGATACTGTGAAAGAACTCTAGTGAGATAGCTGAACCAAGGAAACAGTGCAAGTAACTCAGAAGCACCTAAAGATGGCTTGATCTTTCAGCCAGAGTAATTCCATTGTGTTCCACGTGGCTTCCTACACTGTGCCACCACTGAAACAACATTGTCAGGTAATATACTGAGCAACATAACTGAAATCTGTCACAAAAACGTTCTTTGACCCTTCTCCAGAGGACAGAAGTAACTGTTTTTCTGTACACTGCTGCTCTGATGTTAAGAGAACTGACCATCAAAGAAATAGCATGAATGATGAGCAGAGGACAGTGAAATTTTCCACTGTGGTAGGAGTCCTTCACTGTCTGGGACTGCCTCTTTTGAGAAAAGTATTTCACTGGGCCAGCAGAGCACTTCTGTCACACGTAGTCTGCAGTCCAAAGTTGATGCTGGCATTATGGATGCGATGGAGCTGGGTTGCTCACTGTCCAAGGAGCATACAGACTGTACTTCTTTAACTGAAATTCTACACAGAGGCCATTACATGCAGTTTAGAATAAGTTTGTTACTTCTGTAATAATTTGCTTTTCTCTCCATACTGGCAACTTTCTTAGTGTGAAAGGTTGTCTGCCCAGATGTATTTCATTGCTGAAGTCTGACAGAGGCATAAATAACTGGTGGATGACCAGGGCTATCAGTAGGTGAGTTAAAAAAACATTCCCCTTACAAAAGATAACAGAAAGTGGAATGAAGAGACAAGAGATGTCACAGAAACTGGGGCCTAACTACAAAGAGATGAATGAAGAGTGGACTTCAGTCCTCTGGAAAGACTGATCAAACATACAGAAGCATAGAATTGATTTGGTTGGAAAAGACCTCTAAAATCAACTCCAACCTTCAGCCTAGCACCACTATGGCCATTAAACCATGACCCGAAGTACCATGTCTACACATTTTTTGAAGAGCTCCATGGATGGTGACTCCACCACTTCCCTGGGCAACCTGTTCCAATGTCTGGCCACTTTTTCAATAAAGAAATGTTTCCTAATATCCAATTCAAATCTCCTCTGGCACAGTTTGAGGCCATTTCCTCTTGTTCTATTACTTGATACTAGGGAGAAAAGACCAACACCCACCTCACTACAACCTCCTTTCAGGTAGTTGTAGACAGCTTCTGAATTGCATAGGGTGAAGCAGAAGCTTTGTGCATAGATTTTAGTCTTTATCTACAGATGTTTATGTCTAGAGCACAAGTCTTACAAGGAACAGCTGAGGGAACTGCAGGTGTTTAGCCTGCAGAACATGAGCCTGAGGGGAGAACTTATCATTCTCTATAGCTACCTGAAAGGAGGGTGTAGCAAGATGCAGGTCAGTCTCTTCTGACAAGTCATAAGCAACAGGATTAGAGGAAACATCCTCTAGTTTAGATTGGATATTAGAAAAAAACTTCTTTATCAAAATGCTTGTCAAGCATTGGAACGGCTTGCCCAGGAAAGTGACTGAGTCACCATCCCTGGAGGTATTTAAAACACATGTACTCAGGGAGTTGGTTTAGTGGTGGACTTGGTAGTGTGAGGTTTACAGTTGACTCAATGATCTTAAAGATCTTTTCCAACCTAGATAATTCTATGTTGCAAATCTACTTCTGTGAGCTGCCTACACACCGGAGACAACCCTACCTCCTTCCTGGTACTCCTACTTTTGAGCACAGTTTTGGGCATCAATCTGAAGGGTGTATTATCTTGCTTCCTTCTTCTCTGGACAGTATATAGCACAATGGTGCTATGATAATGCTATTAATAAAGAGCATCATTAAATATGAATAATTCTAGGGTAAACTAGTAAGCTAGCAGGAATCCATCGGCACACAACATCTATTCAAGTTTGTCAGAGAGGAAAAATGAGTAAAAACTTGTGTAAAAAATCTCAGTTACAGCAGTAACTCATGACCTGTTCAGAAATAATTTAATCAGGACTTAAAATGCTATCATTCCAAGAAAATTCAACCAAACCCTATCCCACAACTATTTGTTACAGCTAAAAGTTGCTTTTTCATTCAGGCAGAAACATCCTTGTATACCCTCCAATAACACAAGCCCTATATTAGATTTGAGACTTGCAATCCTCCACCAGAAAACAGTTTGGAGAAAATAAGCTGTTTAACGCCACTACGATTTGAAGAGAAAGAAACACTCAAGTAGCAAAGAATTCCTACTGGGGATCAGAAACTAAAATATTATTACAAACCTGTGTGGACCCCTGAATGATGCTAACAGTGTGCACTCAATGGTATTCTTTCCCTGGGGAAAGTAAGGTGATTTTTCCTGTTCTCCTCTGAAGTAACAGAAACGCGCTGCTGCGCTAAGCCAAACATTTGTCCTACTGTCCACGTGTTTTATCGCATGTTATGCAGCTGAATTCATATTAAACTGTCTTTCTGCTGAAAGGTAGTCTTCGTCCTTCACCAAGCTCACTGGCACTGCAAGGATGTTTCCAATAAAGAAGCATACCTTTCACTTCTCCTCAGAGTGTCAGCTCACTTCCAGAAACAGGGGCTTGCGTTTTATCAGAAACCAGTAGAAGAATTGTTTCTATCATCCAATGTCAAAAAAACAACTGAAGCCATTTATCAAAGCTGATGCCCTCCTGACAAGTCAGGGAGCTGTGCTCCTGATCAGCTGATGCTAAAATTATGTATTGATGGACAGGTCAGCGGTGTGTACACTCAGTAGCACCACGCTGCCTGCCACCACTGAAGTGCCTTTGTTTGCCCCTGTCAAAAGTAGCACAGAACGCTCAGAGCTATCCTTAATATCATCTACCACCAAAAAAAGAGCAGAGCAATAATTTCACAAGCTGTTTATTACATGAACAATATATTTCAATAATAAAGAGCAAACAGGAGTTTCTTGTTGCTAAATATGCCTTTCAAATACTTACTGTCTTGGCTGCACTTCTATGTTAGCAAAGGTTTAGTAAGAGATACATAACGGTGAGCCCAAAATGTACTTCTAGGACCATCATTAAGATGATATTCTTTTCTTTCTTTTAACATTTATATTTGTGTATGTGGACACATACGCATGCAGGAAAACATCTATAGACTGTGTAGGCAATTTGCAGGGGGTCACGTTCTAAGGAAAACCCATCCTTGCATCCATTATCTGAGTGTACTAAATTGAAATCAGAGAAGTACAAGGATGTTAAAGGACCAAAGGACAAATGAAATAAAGGGACACAAGGGAAAGGAGGAAGATAGTAGGATAGAGGAACTGACAAGAACACAGATGCAGATTCTGGCTTGGATTCTGTTGGTACTGAAGCAAACCTTGGGAAGCAGATTTCACTATTGCTTCTTTATCCCAGTCACTGAGGTTCTCTTTCTATGCTTGATCAGCAAGACATGTACATAATTTATATTAATTTTTTTTTTAAGTTGTGGAAAGAGTGCTGCAGGTTTGTCTGTTTAATTTTCTTGAGAATTTTAGCTGTAATCAGATACTTGATTTCACATAGTAGCTAGGATCCAATAAACACAAATGAGATGATCAGTAATGTCTGCTATATATTAGAATACATTAGATATTTCATCATCCTTTTTTTTAAGGTAAAAGCACATCAATTCTGTACTCTCTTTTGCCTTCTTTTGCTGTTGCACAAGGCCTAGAACAAGAGTTCTAGTCTGCAAGTGAGACTCCGAGTCACTTCCAACACAACTATAAAACGTTTTCATATCTCAAATTTAACGACAAATTTAAGTCTTAAATACACATTTAAGAATTTCCTCTACTACAGCACCCACTTACAGAGGATCAATCACAATCTTTGCAGACAGACAGCAGCAATCTCTCATATGCAGGATGCAACTCTAGAGCTGAAGCATCATTACATCAGCGCAGAACAAAATCTTTACATCTGTTTTGTTGCTGCTGCTCTGCTTGACACCAAAGAGAAGACAAATAAATGTATATGCATATAGAGAGATATATTTACAGAAGCTAAAAATATTAAGAGCACTTCTCATGCCTGAGAAGCAATATGCAAGTCTACAGGTACTCCTGTTAAGTTTACTCTCACTGTATTATACCTCCCAAAAACGTTTTCATAGGACTTGCAGAAGGACTAATCGTAAGTAGAATGAAAACATTACCAGTGAAAAGAATAGGAATGAAAGGGTCCCTTTAGAATTTAGTCCTAACATCTCTGTGCATTATGTGTTTCAGACAAAAATAGATAAAGATTGAAGATGATAAAGTCACTACATGGAAAGTTGTTGGCAGCAATCAGGATAAACACCCTTAGAGGATACTTCTATTTAGTTTTCAGAACTTGTTTAAGGTGCATAAGGAACTTGGAAAACTTCAATGACTACATCTCAATTATGCAAATCATGGAATTAGAAGCTGCCTCTATCGCAGATGTTTATATGTTGCCTAACAAAAAACCTTTAGTTTATGTACTACACATGACTGCTCCAAATAACACTAGACCAAAGACGACCCCTATTTTACTGATTACACTCTAATAATATAAAATCTGATCAGGATTTTAAGCACATTTCTCTCCAACAAATGAAATCTGGGAGACCTACAGAGCTACCACATTTGGTTAGAGTGACAAAAGGACAGAACACTTTGCACTGCCGAATAGTCTTCAAGAGACAGCTAATGACCCATCTCTAGATGCGACGGTACATGGTGAGGTGAAGCAACAGAGATCAGAAAGTTGAGAGGGTGTGAAGGAGTGGGTTTAGTCCTGATGTGGATCCAACCTGAATACATAGCAAGATTCCTACATATCTACAGCAAATTACTCTTAAATCCCTTGTAAATGAAAATGAGGCAGATTTAAATCAATTGCAATGTGGAACACAGATACTGGACACCATGCTTTGGATGTTAGCTTCAGAAATTTGCCTAAATTCACCTGCCAAGCACAGAATAGTCACACTTAATACCCACCTTCACAAAGACAAGTGTAAATGTGCTGCCAGTGCAATTTCCTTTTTTATCTGTTTACATCATACTCTTCTACCAATGTAACTCCTGACAGTAGTTACACATACTTACCACTGTGCCTAGGAACTGAATGCTTGTATCTCCAGATGCATTCCGAGAAAGTCGCTGGGGGAAAAAAACAAAAAAAATTTAAATACTCATTAGAAGTACCTCTGGAATTTGAAACCTTTTTCTGTGTCACATCACTGTAAATTATTCAAAGCTAATCGAGTACACAAAGCTGTACATAAAACAGCTACGATAAAACAATTTTCACTGAACAGTTTCCATACTAGGAGTTCAATTCATACTCCAGCTCAGAATTTAGATTCCTTTCAGTTGACTCAATAAAATTTATTTTTGAAGAACAATGGAAACAGACACGGCCAAGTATGACACAGAACAACCTTGGGCTTGCAGAAAGATGAATGTCCTGAATAATGAGGTTTCTGCCATCGCTAAACGTCTGCGATTCTGTATTCCTTTTAGTCACGTCTAGTATTATCTTTATTCTCTCCTAATGAGAGACATTTTAATCTCTTTTTAAAATTCAAACCTCCAATGATGCCACTTTGAAAACAGGAGGAAAAAAATGACCTTATGAAATGTCTGGTCACCTACTGTGGTTCAGGAGTTGATTGAAGTTATTAAACGGTCTTCAAATATTACATTGTCAGTAAGCCACAAGACAATGCAAAAAGAAAAGATGTTACTGATTTAACACTGTATTATCCATCACCTAAATATGCAAAACGCATAAAGAATTCCTTCTTCTTGTGAACTGTCTTGTCCTTCACCCTGCAAAGTTTTTTTTCACCCTTTTTCTTCCTGCTGCTAAATCACAGCACATATAGACCCCAAATCAGGGTCCTAGTCACAGAACACAGCCCTAACATGCAATGCTAAGCACGCAGCTAAGTACAGCAGCACAGATTTGAGAAGGTGAGTATAAACTGCAAACAAAGAGCTGCACAGAGATCTTCAGCATTTTAAAAACAAAGAACCCTAGGAACAGGACTGCAAATCATCGTGAGAGATCACCTAGTCTAGTAGTCCTGGTAGAATCAAAATACACCTGTGTCACTCCCAGTGTGCTTAACCCACTCTTAATATCTTTCAATTGCAGAGATTTCACAGCTTCCCTAAGCAATCTATCCCAGTGTTCAAAATCCTTATCAGTTTTTCCCTACTATCTGACTAAAATAATCCTTCTGCCACTGTAGCACATTAATTCTGCTCTTTTTCATCACCGACAGGAAACACACATTGTTTCCTTTCTTTTTACAGTCACCCACAGGTATGTGAAGAGCCATTATCACAGCTCACTTTTTCTTAGTCTAGAGAAGACAAGACCAGTGCAGTACAACAACAGCCAGATATCCCTCAAAACAATGTTAATAGCAATAAATTAAATCCTAGTCCCTTTTCAATAACGGTGCATGTTTGTCAGCTACTACACTTTACGAAGTAATAATTACTACAGCCCAAACATGCTTATTTTTTGACTTAGCAGGTCACACACTGACACCGCAATCTGTACAATCATATGAAAACAAAGGATGATGTGCCAAAGCCTGACATATTTCAACAATAATGATTAATGGAATGGAAAATATGGGAAATAAAATTTCATACAAAACCTGACGTTTACTTTTATAAAGGAAACAGGAATATACACTTTTCCCACAGTCTAGGATAAACACAATCAGGTTTTGGAAACCACAAAGAAGAACAAAGTACCGGCTGCCTACAATGAATGAACTGCATGCCAAAACAAACAAGTCCCAACCACTTGATAAGCTGTCAGAAAATGGTAAGCCGAAAAAAATTAAAGGATTTAATTTCTTTTTTTCCTGGAATGCCCTCCACCCTCGTTAGAGTTCTGTCACTTATTGTGCTACCCCTTTGTCCGCTTTCAAGGGTCATTAGAGACCTTTTCATGTCCTAATAAAAATTCCATTTTTTTGGCTAATCTCCCTGCCACAGAAAAACACAACTTCAAAACAAAACAAAACAAAAAATAGAGCCCTTTTGTAATTTTCTTTAATGGCTTTCAAAGTAAAAGGCAGGTACCCTGACAACTTGACTTATTTTTCACAACTAAAAACCAAATCATTAAAGTATTTCCTCACATAGATTTTCCTTACTTGCAACTAAATATAAGCTAGCAGAACAATAACCAAACCAATTTAACAAAGCCAAACATACGTGTGTATCAAGAAGGCACCTTCTAAAGCCATAGTGTCAAGACAAGACAGAGATAGAAGCAGCCTCTTCACTGCTCCGAGGGTGTAGAAGTGGACTGGTATCACAGTACAGTAAATTCTAAATTCTCACTGATGCTGTTTGCTGTTCCCAAAATACAAACTGTTACACTCAGTTGTGACAGCATTAAGAGTCAGTATAAGCATTAACATTAATCTCTTGAGTTAACAGCCAGTAAGGGGGAAAAACAAATAATGGAGAAGGTGAGAAAAAGCAGTTAACAAACAAAGGAGAAAAAGTAACTCTCCTTCTGGGTATATGTAAAAAAAACAACAACAAACAAACAAACAAACAAAAAAACAAAAAAACATACACAAAACCCCGACAAAACAAAACAAAAAAACCACCAAACCCCAAAACCACCAAAAAAACAAACCACCACACAACAACAAAAGAAAAAACAACCACCAAAACCAAGAAAGAAAGGTAGAGAAATTCTCCAAGTCATAAAACATATGTTACATCAAGACCAAAAGGAGAACTGCCAGGCTTTTGAGAACCATGTTACAAAAGAAGTCAGCACATTATCATAATTAATGTTTCAAATTACAGTTGTAAATAAATTTCAGCTGTTAGATGTGATTAGATTTTTTTTGAAGCATATTGAAAGGAATTATTTCTGTTCCATTGGTGGGCTTGTGTTTCTGGGATTTGTAAATGTAATTGATGTTTTCAAGAAAATGAAAGGACACGGTTAACAATTATTCTTTTATTTTCCACCTCCTCAGAAAAAGGACCAGTCTCCAGTTCCTCCTGGAAAGTCATGTATTTACATATTCTATACCTCATAATAGATGGTTTCATATTGCATGTGATAGCAGGAAAGTAATCAAATAGAGGTAGCAAAAGAGAATAGTTAATTATATGCAGTCATTGTTTTCCTAATAAAATGTAAATTATTTACTAGGATGTTTGCACTGAAAAGCAAAAGAAGTCTACTATTTGAATAAAGATAAAACATCACTCTACATTTACCTGCCAATACAGCAGAATTATATTGCTGGCATCGACTATATGACCTTAGACATAACCAATAATAATCTGGCTGATACAACTGATGAGGCTTCAGATTAACTTAATTAGTGTAGTATGAATTAAAAGTATATATTTTTTCCTTAAGAGAAAGTAACAAGCTACATCAAATCTAGAAAAAAAAAATTTAAAAAAAAATTAAAAAATCACAACTTCAAAAAAAATCCATCTGCAGTCCCAAAGCTGTCAAATGGGTGTGAGTGTTAGATAAATATTACATGTATTTTTACACACACAGGCTTCGGTATGCTGTACTGCATATGCTATGTACAAACAAAATGCTGATACACATATGAAAAACAGACAAGTGTATACAATCATACCAAATGTGTTTGATTTTCCTCCTTAAGTGCATGCTATACCACAGTCATTTCACAAATAACCATTTTAATCTGTAAATCCCAGTAAATTACCAGAGGTTAGTGTGATATGACTTTAAATTCTTCTGCTTTGCCATAGAAAATTATTTCCACTTAGTTGGGTATCAATGATCTATTCATCGTAAGATGCAGTAGGGTTACAATCAGCTTTGCATTAAGCCTGCAGTGGATGAGCACTTGCAGATAAAAATGATAACAACCTTTACATGAAGAAGGATAAAGAAGCTCAGCCAAACATGAAATATATTATATTGAAAGAGAGTCTAAACCGACACAGACATTAGAAAACAACAGGATCTTAAGAGTGTTCTCTGCAAATCTGCTGGTATCTTGGGCTCTACAAGCTACTGGAGGGAAGCAGATGAAGGGAAAGAATGATAACAAAACAAAGAAACTCCAACAAACCAAAAGCAACATTTTTGTTTTGCTTGCAAATTAAAAAGTCACATGGTAAGCCAAAATTAATATGAACTGGTAAAGGAAATTATGTAAGTAACATATTTGTCTTGAACTACTATACATTGCCTTTATTCATTGCTGGAAGTAAAGCTGAAGAGCATTTGTTATAGAAAATAAACAGACTGCCCCACAGACAATATTTTTGCAACTTTTTCAAGCCATGGCATGACTACATCAAAACTCAGGCAACACATATCAGACTATGCAGACCAACAACAGCAAAACAACAACAGCAACAAAAAACAAACCAACCAAAACCACAAACAACACCCCACAATAATCAAGCCTAAGAAACCTGTAGACAGATTACAGATAAAATTTTGAATCAAACACTATGTAGTTTCCCAGCCTGGTGCTGTTTTGCAGAACACAGAATTTCTTGCCGTCCCTGCTGCTTTATTTCAACTGCTTACTACCAGAAATTCTAAATGTCTTATGCCATGAATTTCAAATCATAGAATCATAGAATGGTAAGGTTGGAAGTGACCTCAAGGATCATCTACTTCCAAACCCCTGCCATAGGCAGGGACACCTCCCACTAGTACAGGTCACTCAAGGCCTCATCCAACCTGGCCTTAAACACCTCCAGGGAGGGAGCAGTCACAACCTCCCTGGGCAACCTTTTCCAGTGCCTCACCACCCTCACTGGAAAGAACTTCCTCCTGACATCCAGTCTAAATCTCCCCTCTGCCAGTTTAAACCCATTGCCCCTCATCCTGTTATCACAAGACCTTGTAAATAGTCCCTCCTCAGCCTTCCTGTAGGTGCTCTTCAGATCCTGGAAGGCTACTCTAAGGTCTCCAAGAAGCCTTCTCTTCTCCAGGCTGAAAAGCCCCAACTCTCTCAGTCTATCCTCATAGAGACATAAATATGTTTGATTCTCCATAAATGGAGAATGTTATCCACACTTTGGTTAATATTTAATACATTTTTGAAAAGTTGACCTAGCAAAATACAAGCCTACATAGGTTTGTAAATTAAACCTAGATAGGTTTAATTGAAAAGAGGAAAAAAAAAAAAAAAAAAAAAAAAGGGAAAAAAAGGAAAATTATTGCCAGTGTAAGGGAAGTCAGGGGGAAACCCCACAGTATCTCCCCTTACAGAGTTACAGCAGATTGATCTGCTAGTACATTTACGAGACTTTCTGCACACGAAGGTGACTGGACATCTGGAAAGGATCTTCTGTCCACCACAACCACCTACGTCACTCCCAATCTTTGGAGTCCCATGGTGGGTCAGAAATGAGGAGAAAGCTGTAGAAGTAGCTGTGAAACCATGAAGTCATCTTGTTAAAATGTGAGGATTGATCAGGTTTTATTCGTCTCCTTTTCCCTGTCCTCCTAAAACCTTTGCAGAGAGCAGAACTTCTTTTCAGCAATCCTTTTCCACCGAGCAAAATCCCAGCCTAGGGATGTCATCCAAGACTAGTAAGGTGACCAAGATTTCTTGTGTGTTGGAGACTGTCTACATTGTCCTGCATGTTCAGACTTGCACATCCTCACCACCTTTCCACTTAGGAGATCACTCTACTGTTGTCACAATTTGGTGTTCTCCACTGGTGGTCCCATCCCTTCCCCTCCTTGGCACAGATAGAAACTCAGTCTAGTTTTGTCCTTACTGCTCTACCGTTAGCTATTATCAGATTTAGGTCACACTTTTTAGTAAGTGGAGCCTCAATTCATTGTTTTTCCTGAGACCACATTCACTTTTTCCAAGCTCTTATGTCACCCAGTGGGGAACAAGACGATCAAGTCCTGCTCTGTATGAAGCATTTTGTCATGTGAAAGATGAAAAGGTCTCAGGGGGGACCTTATTGCTGTCTACAACTACCTGAAGGGTGGTTGTGGCCAGGAGGAGGTTACCTTCTTCTCTCAGGCAACCAGTGACAGAACAAGAGGACACAGTCTCAGGCTACGCCAGGGCAAGTTTAGGCTGGAGGTGAGGAGGAAGTTCTTCACTGAGAGAGTCATTGGCTACTGGAATGGGCTGCCCAGGGAGGTGGTGGAGTCACCGTCCCTGGAGGCGTTCAAGGCACGTTTGGACGTTGCACTTAGTGCCATGGTCTAATCTTGAGGGCTGTGGTGATGGCTTGGACTTGATGATCTCTGAGGTCTCTTCCAACCCTTGCGATACTGTGAGACTGGGATACTGTGATGTCTAAGACTAGTGTAAATGATACTACACAGAAAGAGTCTTTTCCTTTAAGTGGAATCTTGACAAGATACTTGGCCTCTCCCAGAACCTGGTGCACACTACCATAGCCTTTTTCCAGGCACCAAATGGAATCTATTTCCAAACAGTACATATACAGAGGTTAAACACTGTGTGAGTAGCTTACGGGGCATCAAATCACACAGATGAAGTTGCAGGTACAGTTTCTAAGAGGCTGAGAAACCATATTTCTACTTTTAAAAGAACTGTTTTCTTAAAATGCCTGGGATTTAGTCACAGTAGATGGATTAGGAATTTCTATCCTCCCATAAACAGAAAAACAAGAACATATGTTTTCCCCTGCATTTCTTCAGGTGATATCCAATGTTTGTCACTTGTTACTTCTTTCTGCCAAAATTCAGACACACAGATATTTAGTATTAATGTTACTGCAGTATTGCTATGACACATAAATTAATGCCTTCCAAGCATGTCCACACACTCCTTTAGCGCTTTGAGGTAGGTAGGTGTTACAAAGCAGTGGGTGACAAGTTTAAAAAACCAAACCAAACAAACAAAAAAACCCCTCAAAATGCACACCCAACATTTCCTGCTGTTTACAACTATTTGCAATAATGAAGGTTTTATTCCTCCCTGCTAACTTCTAAACGACCGAAAAATGTTAGAAACTTGGGCCGTGCTTTAACATGCCATAATATGTTCTGCTCTTTTAGGGGGGTAGAGTGTAGGTAATACACTGCCATGTGATTCTAGATCTTATAATGTTTATGACTGCCCTGAGACAGATTCTCTGCAAGATCCACAGTCCTTTCTAGCTCTTTGATGTCACTTCTCTTCCTTCCCCTTTGCTCTCTCAATACGTAACCACATTCAAGAGAATCGTTCCTTGTCTTTCAGGCTTTAGATATCATAAAACTACACTGTCTGCCAGCAACTGAACCCAATGCTTCGGTCTTTTGGCATATACAGTTCCTTACAGTTCCTTTTGGCATATACAGTTCCTTACAGTTCCTTTTGGTATATACAGAATCCTTACAGTTCCTTTTGGTATATACAGAATCCTTACAGTTATTCATCTTGAATATTGTCTATCATCAAAATATATAGTTCCTTTGGAAAAACTATGGCATAAGATCTGTGACAACCAACTTCATTTGTTAACACCTCGAGTAGCACAGAATATAACTAATAACCATCAGGTTAAAGAGAGAGAAATATTTGTTGTTTGTAGACAGAATTTTATGGCGGGAGACCTCTCTCTGGAAAGCAGGTAATAAATTCCAGAGGGATTGATTTGTCATATCAGTGGATTACCCATTTTCTTTCCACACACAAAAAAAATAAATTATCACTTAATCTTCATGAAAGAATTGGTACAAGTGGTGGCGTGGGCTTTCTGCTTCTGCTGCTCAATTAAGCAGGGATTTTTTAAAACTAAAAGGAATAAAGTAGCAGCTTTTAATTCTCCCCCTTCCTTTCACACATTTTCCATTTGAATCATGGATAAGAGTGTGGAATAAGCCTTCAATTAAACTCATGACACACAAATTGCCAACCACTCACAAGAGTCAGGTACTTGCTATTTTAAGTAGACATTAACACAAATAATTCTGGTATGGCAGTAAAGGTTATCCAGTATTTTTAAAGCCTTTGTGACTCAGAAGTTGGCCATACTGCTGTCATATAGGCTAGAATTATATTCAGGGCTCATTTTAAAAAGTAATAATTTTAGCAATTTTGGCAAATACCCATGTCAATGAGGCCACAACAGAAAAATTTGGTTTAATAAGCATCATTAGTCATTACAGCAAAAGCAGCAACAAGAATGCCAGCTTTTATATACCTTCCTTTCCCTGCAGTCTTTGGAAATAAAGAAAGTCTCAGGTCTTCCTTAGATCACCCGTGACCAAATAATGAAACTTACAGGGGACAACTACTCATTTTCTTGTACAGAATCCTTCACAAACTCAACAAGTTGAGTTTTCCACTATATGGATCTGAAGCAGATCACTCAAGTCTTTCTAAGTACATAGAGGAGATATGCACTGAATCATGCATGCTGATTGAAGTTTCAGTGTTTCTTCTAACTATGACTTTTCTGTGTCTGGATTCATCTACTTCCACTCAACAAGAACAGCTCTGTTGTTTGCCAAGGGCAGCATCAGGACATCAGTATCTGTGCTCCTGGATGCTGCACAGCTTTAAAGTTTCCTGGCAAAACCTTCTTGCCAGGAGTTTATCTTTTTTTCCCTTGTGTATCCCAGCTGTTACAAACCAGAAGTGATAATTAAATAGGAACATCAGCTCTGTGCTTAGTTTTGGTTTTAAAAGCCACAGGAAATATTTTAAATTAGTAATGAGAACAGATAACAAATCAGCAAACATGATCAAGTTACAGCAGAAGTCTAGATTTTGCCCATGCTTGTAGCACAGCACAGTTCTGGTCACCACAGCTCAGAAAGCAGCTAACAAACAGAAGACGTTTGGAGAGCAACAGAGATGTAAAAACAGGCCTCTCTGCAAGGAACAATTCTGCAGCACTGAGAGGCAACTAAGTGAGGATGAGTATACAATAACAAGGACACAATTCCTCACAGTCTCTTCTATACCAGAAGGAATATACCGAGTCCTCGGCTGCATCAAGAGCAATATGGGCAGTAGGGCAAGGGAGGGGATTCTGCCCCTTTACTCTGCTCTCCTCAGACCCCACCTAGAGTACTGTGTACAGTTCTGGAGCCCTCAGCACAGGAAGGACATGGAAGTGTTGGAGTGGGTCCAGAGGAGGGCCATGAAGATGATCAGAGGGCTGCAGCAGCTCTGCTATAAGGACAGGCAGAGAGAATTTGGGCTCTGCAGCCTGGAGAAGAGAAGGAGACCTTAGAGTAGCCTTCCAGTATCTGAAGGGGGCCTACAGGAAGGCTGGGGAGGGACTTTTTACAAGGTCTTGCAATGACAGGACAAGGGGCAATGGGTTTAAACTAGCAGAGAGGAGATTTAGATTAGATGTTAGGAGAAAGTTCTTTCCAGTGAGGGTGGTGAGGCACTGGCACAGGTTGCCCAGGAAGGCTGTGGCTGCTCCCTCCCTGGAGGTGTTCAAGGCCAGGTTGGACGAGGCCTTGAGTGACCTTTACTAGTGGGAGGTGTCCCTGCCTATGGCAGGGTCTTGGAACTAGATGATCCTTGAGGTCCCTTCCAACCTTACTATTCCATGATTCTGTGAATCCAAATGAAGCTAAAGGACACTGCCACAGCAATCATTAGGCAATACTAAGGCTGCTATAAGCAACCTGCAAACTCTACCATTCTCTTTGCACAACTGCAGAGAAAGAACAGCAAGAAGAGTTCCCCAACCAACACACCAATACTTAAAAAAAATGCTACAAACCTGTCACAGCAGCGCATACTACATTGCACACTAACTGCTTTTGTACTTGTCTTTTACCTGGGATATTTAAGACTTTGCTTGAACTTATCCCAAATGCTAAGAGAGTGTCAAGCGAGGCGACAAAGATCAATTTCTCTGTATCACAGCCGCTCATCATTTTGGGATTTTTCAAGGCTGAGCTCCATTTAATCTGATGACTGTGGTTGGATGAGCAAACAGGACAACATGGGCAGTTTGTGTTTCTATACTGCTAAATAAAGGTGAATGATGAGTTCATGCCAGTTCCCAAAGGCAAGGGGCAATGACTCTCTCATTCCTGCTGCTTAGGTCTATACAGCATGGCAGAAATCTGTACCAGATTTATCCAGGGCAGTCATAACTGGATCAGGTTGAAACAAAGTCAGAGAGTGAGCTACCAATTAATTTATATGGATCAAGAGGAACCTAGTGCTGGGGCTAACCCTCTGGCTTTTCTTTACCCAACAGTATCATAGAATTATAGAATCACAGAATGGTAAGTTTGGAAGGGACCTCAAGGATCATCTAGTTCCAACCCCCTGCCATAGGCAGGTACACCTCCCACTAGCACAGGTTACTCAAGGCCTTGTCCAACCTGGCCTTGAACACCTCCAGGGAGGGAGTAGAGTACAGTTCTTTGGATGTAGTATACCCAAATGTCTTCCCCTGTTTGCAAATCACTGTGTGTCCCTTTTATAAAGACAACCTAGCAAAAATAATTCTGAAATCATGGGTAAATGACAACAGCAGAGTGCTTAGAGTAATTGCAGAGCACTAAAGAACAGACTCCTGAGCAGTCTTCATGTACGCTGCTCACTAAAGATTCCCAAAATCATTTTCATGGTTTAAGAAAATGAGTGTGCTGAAGTAATTGTACTTTAGACATGAAACCTATATATCATTATCATTATCACAGATTACATCTGAGATCTCAAAACAGTTACAAAAAAAAATAGGGTAATTTCTTCTAACAAAAAAAAACCCCCAAAAAACCCATATATATTTATATGTTTTAAAAAGAAGACTCCATGGGGTTGAAGGAAATGAATACTTGGGCACAGGCTTTGTTCTCCTGTCAGACATTTCCCTGGAACAAAGGCTTCACAACCTACAACATTTTATTTTTTCTGTTATTATAGACCAAAATAATAATCAAAAGAAACATTGTATCTGAAAAGCACTTAAATTTATCATATCCCAGGATGTAGGATATACTCTTCCTGTTGCAATTGTTGACACAATAAATAAAACTTTAAAAAATACTAAGTGATGGCATCACTAAATTCCCTGTAACACTGTAAGTAGAGAAAAATCCACTGGTAAATCTTCATCTGCTTCATTCCCAGAAACACTTGAAACCTGAGACTGATGGTTTCAGCTTTACAGGATACTGTCCTTGTTTAGTAAATCCATTGCTGTCTTAATTATGCCTTGTTGAGACTGGTAAAAACCTTTTTATAGTACAGTTTGGAATGTCCAGCAGAGTCCCAGAACATTTAGGCTAGAAAGTATCTCTGGATATCAGGTAGTCATGTTCCCTGCTCAAAGCAAGGCTGCTGTCAAAGTACTATTGAGCTGCTCGGGACCTTATCCAACTGAGTTCTGTCTACAGAGTTTCTGTCCAGCAGAGACCAATCCTCTGAAAGCCAGGAAATACAAAGAGAAGGTATCATCAGTGAGATTGTGAAATTGCTTTGCTGAAGCTGCCAAAAGCTACCAAGACTTTTCCGGGCTCCAGGCAGAATGCCTATACTACCTTTAGAGTGTGGGAGGTTTTATTACAGCAAGCTGGCAGAGTTGTGAAACCAGTGTGGGCCAAAAATATGCCCACAGTTTAAAAGAGGCTGTGTGCATATGATACAAAAAAGAGGTAAAAAAGTCTTGGCAAAAGATGGTGATACATTAGTCTGGCTCAGAATTCTTTAACTATAGGGAACTGTCTGCAAGTAAGTAGTATATGAGTTGAGTGTTTGATGATAGGATCAATAAAAACAGAGCATTAAACAGCACTAAAGAGTTTCAAGATTTGCCCACATAGTGTTGCCACAGAGCAGCTGCAGAATTTGAATGGCTTTTGAGAACTCGCCCAAACACAAGTTGTGCCAAAGGAAAGAGGGTTTGAGGAGCTCCTGCATGCATTTTTTCTCAGGCAAACTGCTCACTTTGCAGGTATCTGATCTTCCTCCATAGTGCTCCAGTAGAAGGCACCTATTTACAAGCTGATAAGGACAGACTTGCATCTAGGTTCAAGTCTATCCACTGGACTTCATGGATTCATTGATCTATCCTGACGTTCCCCTAGATTCTAGCTCATTCAAAAAAGAGGTCTTCAGCTCCATGAAAAAGGCAGCTTATTCTTACTTTCTCTCTTTCCACCTGTTCCCCAATCCATAAACTAGATTAGAAGGGGAAAGACCACAAAACTGGGTTTACTAGAAATAAGCCTGAGATCAGCACATCAATATTTGAAAGATGATGTGCTAGTGAGGTATGCTGGTCTGCTGTATCAGTGAAGGTGAAAGACCTATGGATGCGTTAGCAACCACCACTGCACCCGAGAACAGTCAGTTAGAAATTCCTGATGCAGTTAAAGATGTGCCTGCTTAGCGCAGGGGGGTTGGACTAGATGACCTTTAAAGATGCCTTTCACCCCAAACCATTCTATGATTCCACCAATTAGGACTTCTCCCTGAAAAAACGTGTTGGGACAATTAGCTCAACTGAATCACATCTACAATAATGCATGCAGCATGAGAAATGGAGCAGGAGAAGTGTGGTACATTGTGTATCAGGAAAAGCAGGGTACAATGGCCATTACAGAAACATGGTGGGGTGACACACAACTGAAGTGCCACCATCAATAGCTACAAACTCTTCAGAAGGGGTAGGCAAGGAAGGAGAGGCAGTGGGGTGGCCCTGTGTGGCAGGGCATGTTTTAATTGACTGAAGCTTAATGATAGTGATGATAGGGTTGAGTGTTTATGGGTAAGCATCAAGGGGAAGGCCATCAAGGCCGATATCCCAGTGGGAGTCTGTTATTGACCACCCAACCAGGATGAAAATAGAGGTGAAATATTCTTAGCCATCTGGGAGAAGTTTCAAGATTGCTAACCCTTTTTCTTGTGAGGGACTTCAACTTCCCTGATGTCTGTTGAAAATACAACAGAGCAGAGAGGGAGTAGTCCTGGAGGTTTCTAGAACGTGTGGAAGATAACTTCCTGACACAGCTGCTGGCAGAATCAATTAGGGGAAGACACCTGCTAGACCTGCTGTTTGTGAACAGTGAAGGACTTGCTGAGGATGTGAGGATTGGAGGCTGTGTTAGGCACAGCAATCATGAAATGATACAGTTCTTGATTGCTGAAGAAGTAAAGAGAGGGATCAACAGAACTGCCACCTTAGACTTCCAGCAGGCTTCTGAATGCTTGGGTTTGAAATCACTCCTCTAGAAAACAACTCTCTGCGCAGTAACTGAGTGCATCTCCAAACGAACTGAACATCTGAAGGCTCACTCCTGCCCTTTGGGTTGTAGGGACTTAATGCCCTAACAGTCATTGCAGGCCATAGCTAATGAGAAGGCAAAGCCAAGGAACTGATTAGCTCCACATGAAGCTCTTCAGTTCTGTAAGAAGGTTCTGCAGTAGCACTACTTAAGTCCCAGCCCTCGCTAGAATTTGTGCAATGAAGTGGACACTGGCAGCCAATATTTTGCACTGTGTTGGAACCAGAGATTCAGAGAGCCTTTGGCCTGCCTGGGAGATTGATCAATAGTGTTCCTTTGGAGGCAGTCCTGATGGCCAAGGAGTCAAAAAAGGCTGGACATTCTTCAAGAAGGAAGTCTTAGAAGGTGCAGGAGCAGGCCAACCTCCTGTGCCAAAAGATGAGTCATCAGGAAGAAAGGCTGCCCTAGCTGCAAAAAGAGATTTGATTGCAACTCAGGTGAAAAAGGAGAGCTTACGGTCTTTGGAAAAAGGGACAGGCCACTCAGGGGAACTACAAAGTCGTGATGCTATGCAGGGAGAAAATTAGAATCACTAAAGCCCAACTAGAAATTAATCTGGCTTCAGACATTAAAGGCATCAAAAAGTGCTTCTACAAATAGATTAGCAACAAAAGGAAGGCAAAGGAGAATCCCTGTCTTTTGTTGGATGTCGAGGATAACATAACAGTCAAGGATGAGGAAAAGACTGAAGTACTTAGTATCTTTGCAGCAGCAGAACCAGTTGTTCTCTGGACACCCAGCCCTCTGAGCTGAAAGATAGGGATGGGGAGCAGAATGAAGTCCCCATAACCCAAGAAGAGATTGCTAGCGACTTGCTGCACCACTTAGACATGCACAAGTCTTTGGGGCCAGATGGCATACACCAAGAGTACTGACAGAGCTGGCACAAATGTGCACCCAGTCACCTCCCACCATTTATCAGCAGTCCTGGCTAACTGGGGAGGTCTCAGTTGACTGGAGATTGACAAATGTGATGCTCATCTACAAGAAGGCTGGAAGAAGAATCCAGGGAACTACAAACCTGTCTTCCTGACCTTGGTACCAGGGAAGGTCATGGAGCAGATAATCTTGTGTGCCATTATACAGCACATGAAGGTTAACCAGGTGATCAGATCCAGTCAGCATGGGTTCGTGAAAGGCAGGTCCTGCTCGATGAACCTGATCTTCTACAAAGTGACCCACTCAATGGACAAGGGAGAGGATGTGGTTATCATTCACCTTGACTTTAGTAAAGCATTTGACTCTCTCCCACAGCATTATCCTGGAGAAACTGCCTGCTCATGGCTCAGATAGGTGGGTGCTACACAGGGTAAAAACCTGACTGGATGGCCAGGCCCAAAGTGTGGTGGTGAATATAGGTAAATCCAGTTGGTAGCTGCTCACAAGCGGTGGGCTCAGCACTGGGGCCTGTTCTCTTTAGTGTCTTTATCAGTGATCTGGAAGAGAAGATTGAATGCATCCTCAGCAAGCCTGTAGATAACACTAAAGTGGGAAGGAGTGCTGATCTGCTTGATGGTAGGAATGCTCTGCAGATGGACCTGGTTGGCTTGGTGAGACCAACTGTATGAGATTCTACACAGCCAAGTGCTGGGCCTTGCACCTGAGTCACAAAAAGACCATACAATGCTACAGGCCTGGGGAAGAGTAGCTGGGAATCTTCCCAGTAGAGAAGGACCTGGGGATGCTGGTTAACAGCCATCTGACTGCAAGTTAGCAGTGTACTCAGATGGCCAAAAAGACCAACAGAATCCTGACTCTATCAGGAATAGTGTGACCAGCAGGAGTGGGGAACTGATGGTGCCCTTGTACTTGGCACTGGTGAGGCCACACCTTGAGTACTGTGTTTAGTTTTGGGCCCTCACTACAAGGACATTGAGGTCCTGAAGCATGTTCAGAGATGGGCAACAAGGTGGTAAAGGGTCTGAAGAACAGGTCTTACGAGGAACAGGTGACAGAAGTGGGGTCTGGAGAAAAAGAGGCCGAGGGAAGACCTTATTGTTCTCTACAACTACCTGAAAGGAGGTTGTAGTGAGGTGGGTTTTGGTCTCTTCTCCCTAGTAATAAGTGATAAACTAGAGAAAATGGCCTCAAGTTGCACCAGGGGAGGTTTAGACTTGATATTAGAAGAAACATCTTAACTTAAAGGGTTATCAAACTTCAGAATAGGCTCCTCAGGGAGGCAGCTTAATCACTATCTCTGGAGGTGTTTAAAAGGTGTATAGATGTGATGCTAAGGGACGTGACCTCAAAGGTCTTTTCCAACAGAAGCAATTTTGATTCTACATGCACAGGGGGAGAGGTAAGGTCATTAGATGACAACAGGGCTCACTGAAATCCAGCTTACTTGTACATGGCAAACAGATGCCCCCCATCGTCCCAAAATACGTCTGATGCCTTTGTTCCAACTGTCACTACATTCCAGGATACCATTCTCCCTTCCAGTTTCAGATGGACTTCTAACAGGTTTTTTCTACAACTCAACCAACCTCCCCTTTGTCACTCCTCACAGGAATCACTAAGGACCTCCTTTGTTTGTTTATTTTTTGCTCTAAATATTTCCTGGAAGGTTGTATATCATATTCAAATCATGCTTTATATAAAAATGCATTCTAAATATATCTTTTCAATTAAATATCAGCCAATCCCTTCAAATCTGAATCCTTAGGAAAGCCTATGGCAACCACATGCATATAGTTATTTCTCTGATTTTCAGTGGAGTCCAAATTCACAATAGCTCAGATTCTGAGCCACTAACATCTTTGGAAACAGGCAGGGGAAACAGTTTGGGCAAAGTATTTCTACATGCGTGTGTGATGGTTTGGGAGTTACCCGCTCCCACACACTTTGTAAAATAACCCAGACTAGAACTCAGCTGGCTGGAAGTTAAGGACTGAAGCTCTATTTACAGCTTAGCACAATGTACAAGCAGAGATAGACACAATAGACAGGAATAGTTACAGACATATACAAGTTAAAGGTAATACAGAAACACAACAGCCCTCCCAGAAATCAGAGACCCCAGGAGGGGCTCCCAACCACCCTTCCACCTTCTCTCCACCCCTATACCTTACCCCAAGGTTTGCCCCACGCACAAGGTGAGCTTGGAGGATCAGCCAGGGGGGTTAGAAGAAAAGTGGTTAGTGAAGATTAATCGGCAGAGGAGCCAGAAGCCAGACTGCCTAAGACGCTGTGCCCCCAGAGAGAGACAGACTGTGACTGCCTTATCTAATGTTTTGAATTCTTTTACCCAAACATCTCAGCAAGCCTGAGTGAAATAGATATCACCATTGTTTTCCTTTCACAGCCTATAGTATAATTTTCTCTATTAAAATATTCCAATTAGCCTCAAATCAGCACAACATGAATTTCATTTGCTTAGTAAACAAAATCCTGTGCTTCACAATCCATTAAAATCAGCCTCTCCAAATGAGAGGTAGAGTCATAAGTGGAGAAAACAATGAGAAACTGGGATTAGCCAAGAAACTACCAAAAATAAGAGAAAATAATCCCAACATGACAGAATTTGTGTATTTCAAGAAGTCTTATGGGGTCTGCCTACATCCTCATTTCTGGAGACTCTCTCAGAAATTCCTCACTCAGATTTTCCCAAGTTTTCACCACTTCATCACGCTGTATAGCATCCTATGGATTTCACAGATTGACAGAATGCATGGCGTTGGAAGGGATCCTCAAAGGTCATCTTGTCCAACCCCCCTGAAGTAAGGACATCTCCACCTAGATCATGCTGCCCAGGGACACATCAAGTCTGATTTTGAATGTCTCCGGGGATGTAGTCTCAACCACATCCCTGGGCAACTTGCTCCAATATTTTACCAATCTCACTGTAAAGAAATTCACAGTAACCCAAAGCAGCACAAAAATCGCAGAGCCTTTGTGCTGTAGCCAAACAGACCTGCAGTATCCCCCAGGGTTCTAGTCCCTCTCTCACCTGGGGACCTGGCCAGGCACTCCACAGAGCCCATCTGCTGCACACAGATGGGCTTCCTCGCAAAGGAAACAAAAGCGGGAGGGAGGGGACTGCTGCACATCTTAGTTGTGCCCTGATATGCCCTAGACAGGCTGTGACCAGGCATATACCATTCCTCAGGCACTAAGATGTATTCCTGGGTCCTCTACTCTAGAAATAGTCTTGAAAATCTGTCTTTTAAGCTCGCAGGCCTTCTTAACACTGTGGCAGAGCTGTTGCTCTGCTTTACTCTATTACACATTGAGCCTTCACCAAAGGAGTGGAAGTACACGACCATGCTTAATTACTTATTTTTAAATGTCTGACAGATATGCAACAATTCGAATGTCTAGACTGTAATTTGCATAAATACATTTTAAACCAAAGCATTTAAAAATTATTTATTTCCTGCTTCTATGCTTAAGTGCTTTGCTGGATTGGGGCCAGGCTGCAGGATCGAGCCGAAGGTGCATAAATCAAACCTTCAAAGAAATCTAATGTTCACAAAGACTGTATTTGGTTCAGCAAGTTTAGAAGAATGAAACTAACTATGAAGAGAAATTAGATTGGCTGAAAATTAATAAAGCACAGCTGGAATTATTTGATTCATCCGTATTTGTTGCTTAAATGGCTCTAGGGCTAAGTCTTGCTGAAAGAAGATACTTCAAGACTCGAGGGTCAATTGCTTTTGGAGACAAATTGACCTACAGGAATACACTTCTCTAATTTGGTTCTTGCAGCGGGGCAAGTCTGCAGAAATACATAACCAAAAAACCAATTTAGATTCCAGTGAGTGGATAGCAGAGGTCAAGTTTAAGGTTCCCATAAATTTACATATATACACTACAAGATTAATAACTTCTCAAGTTACTGTGTTTCTTTGCTAAAAGCCAGGACTTACAGATAAAATCTGAGGAAGAAACAACATATGTGCTTATTCTACATTTTGTTGGATAGAGACCACGCAGACAGCTCATTCCTTGTTGCTGTGGCTAGCCCTGCAGTATTTCATACAGTCTGATCATACTCAGGGAGTGCAAGCAACACCACTGCTGGCTCAGCTCCTAGAAGAAGGCACGTTCTGATCCCACAATCATTAATTTTGAAACTAATTTTAGGTGACAGTTCAAATATTACACTTTCAGCTAACTGGTCTTAACCACTGTTAATTATAGTCTAAGATCCAGCCACATAATTAAGATATAGTTTACAATGAGGCCTTCTTGATAGTTGTATTTTTGCTAACTGGTCTTACTACTATTAGTTGTATAGTCTATAGTCTAATAACCAGCCATACAATTATGATATAGTTTACAATGAGGTCTTCTTGATAGTTGTCCATTCTAAGCACAATCTTTTCTTCTAGATAGATTTTATACATTCATACATTGGTATTGTTTCATCTTCAAAATTAGGACTGCATTTTATAAAACAGCACCAAAATGGACCAGTATTAAAAGACAAAAATCCATTCTAAAACAACAAAAATCCATTCTAAAACAACAAAAATCCATTCTAAAACAACAAAAATCCATTCTAAAACAACAAAAATCCATTCTAAAACACAAAATTGTTTTGGATATACACAAACCCTGCAGCTGGGACTAACCTTCCATGAAAACTATAAAAGTTCAGTCATTTTAAAAACCCAATCCAGAGTTTACTTGGGCACATAATGAAAAACTGCTTTCACTCAATACTAACCTGAAAGGTACAGAATTTTTTTATCTTCAAGTTACAGTGCTCAAAATTCAGTCAAAGCAAAACCAGTATTTCCAGTTAGGTAATTTACCAGAAGTTTTTTGGTTTTTTTTAAAATCCACACAATTCACTGCAAATTATCAGAAATGTCACCATTGTACCACTATTAAATATACAAGAAATGTTGGTGTAGAAAAATACTTTCAAGAACTTTAAAAGTTTTGTTGTTTGGTTTTTTTTCCCTCTCCTTTCACTATTGCCAGGATAAATAGGTATTTATTGAGGCACTGGAACAGGTTGCCCAGGGAGGTTGTGGCTCGTCCCTCCCTGGAGGTGTTCAAGGCCAGGCTGGAAGAGGCCTTGAGTAACCTGTACTAGTGGGAGATGCCTCTGCCAGTGGCAGGGGGTTGGAACTAGATGATCCTTGAAGTCCCTTCCAACCTTACCATTCTGTGATTCTATGATTTATAGATCAATCAATTTGTCAACAGAGGCTGGTGAGAGGCCTCGAGCACAAGTCCTATGAAGAGAAGCTGAGGGAGCTGGGATTGTTTAGCTTGGAGAAGAGGAGGCTCAGGGGAGACCTTATTGCTGTCTACAACTACCTGAAGGGTGGTTGTAGCCAGGAGGAGTTTACCTTCTTCTCTCAGGCAACCAGTACCAGAACAAGAGGACACAGTCTCAAGCTGTGCCAGGGCAAGTTTAGGCTGGAGGTGAGGAGAAAGTTCTTCACTAGAGAGTCATTGGCTACTAGAATGGGCTGCCCAGGGAGGTGGTGGAGTCACCATCCCTGGAGGTGTTCAAGGTGGGTCTGGATGTGGCACTTGGTGCCATGGTCTAGTCTTGAAGTCTGTGGTAAAGGGTTGGACTTGATGATCTTTGAGGTCTCTTCCAACCTTGGTGATACTGTGATAAATCAATCCTGACTGGCATTACATTCAGCAATTTATGAGGCAGTGAAAGGTACAGCCCTTTGGAGTTATTTTCAAACACATTAGTGCTTAGAAGGAAAGAACATACATCTTTTTAGTCCTTTTTTTTCTTAGAGCCCTGTGAGTTTGGGATGTTTCCTACATTTATCTTCTCAAACCATGTCACAGATCATAGTACATGCATATAAAAAAACCACATTACATGGGAGAGGCACTGTCCTGTGATTTTTCAAATTGTAAAGGCCTAAGTGGGAAAAAAACACCTGACTGAAAAACAAGGAAGGGAATTCTTTTACTGAACAACCTCATGTCAGTTCTGGTTGGGTTTTGTTGGTATTCTGCTTTGTTTGGGTTTTTTTTTTCCCAGCAATTAATTCTTTATTTCTTAAGTGATAGAGAAACTGTATCTCCTCACATCACCCTAGAAACTGAGGTAAATTTGTTTCTAAAATAAGCCACCCCCTGTTTAAAAGAAATACACTGAAAATTCTAGCCAAGTAACTTTGAGAGGAGTTCACTGAATCTCCAGTAGAAAGATGTTATTCACACAACATCGCATCATTTTTATGATGTATCAAGTTCAGAGCCCACACATCAGTATTATTTGTATACCCAAAGCTTTCTGGTTATCTCAGCTCTAAAAAATGAAACGCTGCTGAGTTTACCTGTATAATCCTCTGAGTACCGTCAATGGTGACAGACAATAAGGGTGAAGCCAGGTTCCACTCGCTGGTCACGTTTAGTTTCATCCCATCAACTTCCACCTGTTGTGACACCAAACAAGGCTGTTACTATGAAGACAGACAGAAAACTGATCTCAAGTTCATTACTGCATACAAAGCAGCAACCATTTTAAAACAGATGGCTCCCAAACAACCTGTCATGTTTACTGCTTCAGCCATAAAAGACAAGGTCCAACAACAGAGTCTTCCAGCTATCTCTGGGGAGAGGTGAAGGACCTGTGAACAGCTGCCTCTGAGTAGCAAGGTTTCAAGTGATTTCCAGCAAGTAACAAACAGCCATCCAACTTTTAAACCTATCTGGACATGCTACATTTACTGCAATTAGACAAGTAATGCATATAAATTCCAGTGACACCTTGCAACCCACACAACAGGGCTTGCATATAATATTCTCTCCAAGGACCAAGGAAGAACTTTTCCTATGCTTCTAATGAAGGGTTTTGCATTGTTATCTTAATTAATATGAGGCAGTAATTAATTCTTCGGTGTTTTGCCTTGAAGTCTAGAAAAACTTTTCAGATTCTGTCATGTTTTATTCCAATACACAATATACAGATGATCAGAGGAATACAATTTCTGACTTGAATGTCAGTATATTTACCTTAAAAACATCACCCCATAATATTTACACAAAAATATTTCCAGGCAATAAGGAAAATTCTTGAGTTCTAAAGAAAATGTAGGTCAGAGTAGCTCTAATGACACTTCCATCATTCTTCTGTTGTATCATACTGTTTAAAAACACACATCACATATTCAATACTGTAAGAACCTCAGAGGAAGAGCTGAATTACAAAAAAAAAAAAAAAAAAAAAAAAAAAAAAAATAAAAATGGACAAAAAT
>VWZE01025092.1:651669-687249 GCA_013396675.1 Eubucco bourcierii | reverse complement strand
TAAAAAAAAAAAAAAAAAAAAAGGTTTCTTCCTTTTGTTTCCATAGATAACTACTTTTCCTGCCTTCTTCTAAGAATGCTACATCAAGAAACTTGGAATATGGATGCTTCCTTTAGCACACTAAAATATCTTTAAAGTTTTGCTTATCACAATTAGCAATGGTCTAAAAACCTGTGAGATTAGCTGCCAAAAAAAGTGCATGAAAGAGCAAACAGGACTGAGAGACCCCAGGGCCAATGGTGCAGTGTGTCGACTGACTCATAAAAATGTCACAGAGATAAGAGAAGCTCCTTTAAGCCAAGAAGAATGGCTATCAAATAAAAACTGAATTCACTGATGCTTATATGACAGCAATTTCTTTGATTCCAATTAACCACTTGTTTTAGTTTGCATTTTCAGCTTGTAATTGTTGACAAAACATCCATATCAGATGAATGGACTGACCTTCTTTTCTTCAAGTGACTGTAAGGTCAGCTTTTTGGATTTTTGAAGTGGTTGGTCAGATGCTTTCAAAAGGAAGTTAAAATCTGTGAGTTTCAATCTCATTAAAAAGGCTTTTTTTTTTTTTTTAAACAAACTTTCCTTTTGTTCATATGAGCACTTACTTTTTTTAAAAGACCCCAAGAGAGCGTGCCAGTCTATAGATCACTTGTCCTGAAGAAAGCTCTATTAACTATTTATAGATCATGTTCTTTTGTACCAAACTAGATCAAGCAATTTATTCAGTGCATGACTGCAGGAGTGAAATTCATTTGCTCTGAGTGTCATCAAGGCAGCCTTTTACCTGCTATGAACAAGACCAGAAGATCTGAATTGCTGGGCTTTTACTTCAAATGCACATTTTGACATTGTGTGGGGTGCCACCATTTCTTTCAAGTTTTCAAAGTATTAAGGACATTCATAGAATGGGCAGTCCTTAAACCATAAGAAGAGCAAACAGCCCTTAACCACTAGAATAAAGCAAATGCATGTGCACACATTCAAATTTTATCTCTTTTCTTTAAAGTAGCATTTACAGATGCAAATTACCATTAGCTGCTTTGGTACATCTCACTTCATGGAGAACAGGAGAGGTACCTGATGACTGGAAGAAAGTCAATGTCACTACAGTCGTCAAAAAAAGGCAAGATGGAAGACACAGGCAACTACAGACCAGTCAGCCTCACCACCATCCCTGGAAAGGTGACAGATAGCTCAATTCTGGAAGCCATCTCTAACCACATGGAAGAAAAGAGGGTTATCATGAGTAGTAAACATGGATTCACCAAGGGAAGATCTTGCTTGACTAACCTGATAGCCTTTTGACTAACCTGATAGCCTTCTATGATACCATGACCAAATGGGTAGACAAAGGAAGGACTGTGGATGCCATTTACCTTGACTTCAGCAAGGCTTTGGATACTGTCTCCCACAACATCCTCATAGATCCTCAGAAGACGTGCCATAGATGGCTGGTCTGTGAGGTGGATTGAAAACTGACACCACAACAGAGTTCAGAGAGTTGTCATCAATGGCACAAAGTCAAGTTGGAGGCCTGTAGCCAGTGGTGTTCACCAGGGATCAGTACCAGGTCCAGTCTTGTTCAGTATCTTTATCAATGACCTAGATGAGGTTATTGAGTGTGCCCTCAGCAAGTTCACTGATGATACAAAACTGGGGGGGGAAGGGGCGGGGGTGGCCAACAGCCTGTCAGGCTGTGCTGCCATCCAAAAAGGTCTGGACAGAGTAGAGAGCTGGACAAAGGCAAATCACATGAAGTTCAATAAGAACAAGTGCAGAGTCCTGCACCTGGGAAGGAGTAACAACAGGCACCACAGGCTGAGGGCTGTCCTGCTGTAAAGCAGCTCTGTGCATAATGACCTTGGAGTCCTGGTGGACAGCAAGTTCTGCATGGGACAGCAATGTGCCCTTGTAGCCAGGAGAGCAAATGCCATCCTGGGGTGCCTCAGGAAAAATGTGGCCAGCAGATCTAAGAAGGTTCTCCTCCCCCTCTACTCTGCCCTGGTGAGACCACACCTGGAATACTGTGTCCGGTTTTGGGCTCCCCAGTTCAGGAGAGACAGGGGCCTGCTGGAGAGAGTTCAGTGGAGAGCCACGAGGATGATTTGGGGACTTGAGCATCTCCTCTATGAAGAGACACTGTGAAACCTGGGGCTATTTAGTCTGGGGAAGACTGAGAGGAGATCTTATCAATGTTTACAAATATATGATGTCAAATGTCAGGTGGATGGGGCCAATCTCTTCACTGGTCAGCAGCAATAAGACAAGGAGCAACAACTACAAATTAGAACACATTAGGCTTCACCTCAACATGAGGAGAAACTTCTTTACAGTGAAGGTGACAGAGCAATGGAACAGGTTGCCCAGAGAGGTTGTGGAGTCTCTTTCTCTGGAGACTTTCAAAACCTGCCTGGATGCATTCCTGTGTGAACTACCCTAGGGGATCCTGCCTTGGCAGGGGGGTTGGACTCGATGATCTCTGGAGGTCCCTTCCAACCTCTAAAGTTATGTGATTCTGTGATTCATAAATGGGAACATGACAGCCTAGAGATCAAGGGGAGGAACACAAACCAGGCATCAGTTCCTCAACAGCAACAGAATCAAAACAAGAAAGGGAAGTGATGGACTTCACCTCTAATGGGTAAGGGTTTTCTTCAAGCATTCACCAGGGAAGTGATCCTCTTCATAAAGCCTAGTAAAGAGGTTGTACACAACAAAAACACTGCACTGTGGCTAATGCTTTGTTTCATTAGTTCCGTTTTCTTTGTGAAGTCATTACTAAAATGACACCTATTTGTAATCTGTCTGAGCCCACTGAAATTGAAAAAACAAATAAACAAGCAGGAAAAAAAATAAAAATACAAGAAAGTAATTCATTCATCTATTAAAGATCATGGACATTTGTTGGCAATGGTCTCAGACACAAACAGTGCAGCTGGTTTGGGCAGTATGGATATTTACTGTTACAAGAACAGTGTAAAAGGGAAGAAGAGTGAGCATGTCTTGGCTCTCTTCTCCAGTTCTTCCACTGAGATAAATGCCTTGGACCTGTCTAGCTAAATATGCCCCAGCCCAACTACAGGTATTGCTTGTAGATGGAAGAAAGTAGTGCAGGTGGCTTAAGCAGTATTACTACTATCATGTGCATACAAAGCATTTCAAAACTTGCATCAAACACCAATATTCCTCAGTTGACAAGATAATGTCTTGAGGATGATCTTGTTTATTCTTTTGAAAATGGCTAGAGATCAGTGACAGAATTTGGGAAATTACCAGCATTATGCTGGGACTTAAAAGTACATTGGTAAAATAGCTAGTGATAGGGTACACACTGCTGTTTTAGTAGCTTTTCAGTCATGAGTCATTGCTATATACTGAAATCACTAAGCAAACTTGATTCCTAAATGACTTTCAGCAGCAGTTTCCATTCTTTCACTTCAGAGGCACAGAGGATGGATCCTAAGCTCTATCCCATCTGACAGGATAAATTCTTGAGTAAAATGACATTATCATAGCAAACAGTGCCACTACAAAACATGACAGACTAAACTCATACTATCATTTTAGACAAAGAACATGTTTTGGTACAGAAATTCTTTGCCTTAATCATTCATCTAATACATATATTCATTGAGCTAAAGTTATGCAATAAAGATGCACAGGCTAAGAACAGATTATTGTTTTTAAATAGAGACCACATCACCAGAAGTTGGATGTCAAGCTTAGAGTCATGAATTAATGAATTCCTGTCCTGACTGCCAATGTGCTGCTGACAAGCCATATATAACTCAAGTCTCTAATTTTTGTTTTCTTAATTGGTAGAAAGGAGAGACAATTAATATTTGCTATCAATGAGCTCCTAGAACCACCACCCAGATATCTATTCGGAAAACTACAATCAGAAAAAATATAAATCAGGAAGATTTTTTAATTTTTTTTTTAAAAGACAGACAGACTGACCAACATACACACATATATCCCCCAAACTAAAAGTAACCCAGAAAAAAATAGTTCCTATTGGTTTCCTTTCTATCTCCTTTCTAAACTGAGAATTATGCATCACGTAGGCTTCCATGTCTGGTCTAAACAAAGCATTCCACAGCAATTCGAAGAGCATTAGAAATTATGAGGATCATAGTCATTAACTGAGAAGTATTTTATTTCACACATCATTTACAACTTGATACAGAGACCAAACAAAATCAGAAGGTTCTAAAATGGCTAAAGAGAATGAAAAAAAAAATAAAATAGCATCACTTCATTATATTTGGAAGTTGCAATCTACCTTGACCCAGTTATGTACAGTGGATACCTCACACTGGACAGTCCACCACTGATTCCAATTATTTTTCCCATTGTACTGCCATGACAGCAAGGCTGTCTTTTCAAATTAGTAAAGAGATAGAATAAGCAACAGTTAAAAAGTGTCTTTGATTTGACATTGTATAGTGACAAGAAGAAAGTACAGTGGGCAACTGGGTATGGATTTCATCCAGCAGTTCCAACCTGCTGCTCTCAGCTGTCACAACAGGATATAGGTCAGCACTGGTCCTTCAAATATCCCCAGCCCAAGGTTATTCACTACTTAAACTAAAAGCTTAACATGAAAATATCTGCTGTTGCCTATCTTCCCTAAACTGCCCTAGATATTTCATGACAATAAAAGTGTCAGAGAATCAAACCCAATTCTTTTAAAGTCAAATCTGTTTTGATACCATCTGCAACCCAGTGTATGCCCCTCAATCAAACAGCCACTTCTCTAGGCTGTATCAATCCACTGGATTTAAAAAAAAAAAAAAAAATCATAACAGTTAGACTAGCTATATATTTTCCCAAGTATAAGAAAATCATGGTTGTAGGAGACATTTTGCTTCTTACAGTTGAAAGACTGAAAAACCTACTTTCATTTCTGGAATAAAAAGCATTGAGGAAGAAGAGAATAGATGCGATGAACTTTCACTTAAGTAAGTTTCCAAATTTACTATCTCTCAAATTAAAGCACTTTACCTGACTTTCAAGAAAATGGTTGTAAGTAATAGCATCAGATGCTTAAACAAATCCCTTTCATCATTCCCAGCCTCCCAACCAACACACTTGAATCACCTTGCTTGGGTGTGTTTGACCAGCATCGAGACATTATTTTTACGAAAACACATCAGCCATTTTGCAGGGAAAATAAAGAATTGTGAGGAATTACCAGGAGTAATAGCAGGCATATGTCCTCTTTAGAAATTCTTCCTTTAGCTTTTAAAGGAATCCCAGGAAAGGAAGTAAGGATGTCACTGCTGCAGAGGTGTCAGTAATAAACAGAAAAGGGAAGGACACAGCCCACTGCACAAAGCACAAGGATGCAGAGCTGGCAGCGCCGAGAGAAGATATCACAAAAATCACAAGGCACTTACACAAAACAGAAGATGCTAAAAAGTTTTGAAGCGTTTCCAGAAGCAGAACAAACCAAGACATGTAGCAATGTAAAACAGATGTTTACATCTAATGCCATTTACCTTAGCAGTTAATAGGATTGCATTGTTTATGTTAACAAAGTGATTACCATGAATTCACTCAAAAGGCAGAAAACCATTGTTTGTGAATAAAAACCTCTTTGAATTCAGTATTTCCTCATGGTTCCAGCTACTTAAATTTTAAAAGGTGACAGTGTCTTGCTATTGACTTATCTGGGTAAGCTCAACTGGTTCTATTAACACGGTGAATTTAAGTAAGAAACAGTATTTCCTTTAAAAATATAATCTGTTTTAAATTCATTTTTTATGTTCTGGGTTGAACAATTTTAATTGCCTTTTTATTGTCACATAAAACATAAAAGTTGGTATGGAAACTGTTCCACGAGTTGTTTGGAACATCCAGTTTTCCATTCTACGTAAATGTAGGGGAAAATGTGAAGTGCACACCCTGAAATAATTTGGCAATAGAGACAGATTACCTACATCCTTTAGCATTAAACAAAGATAATTTCCTCAACAGAGAAACCTCATGAAACAATTACAATACTGTAACTACAAAAATGTGGTCAGCACCTGCTAAATAACCTCTTTATTTTAATCACCTATAAATATTCAGACTTTGGGCAAATAAAAAATATACATCTTTTAACAGTTGTCAACAAGAACAGGATGAGCTTTACACTGTCCTTAATAAAACATACAATCATCACATATTAAAGCTGCATACATCCTACAACACTGAATTTCCAGAGATATGAATTAGATATCAATGAGATGTTAAATTACAAGAAAACAGACAGTGACTACAAAACAGTCATGAGATCTGCTTCTCAGGTAACAATGAAAGAAGCATCCTGACACAACCATTTCTATTGCATTTGCTGGTTTAAATACCACATGAAACTTACGGACTTCTTCTTTTGAGGTTTTGTCACCACAGGCTTCCCTTTCACAGTACTGTACTGCGGTGCTACTTCTAAACATGTTTTGTGAGCTTTCAGAGACTCCATTAATATATTTTATCCAATCTAATAGCCATCACTTCATATTCTCCAATGTAGCCACGAAACATCGGTGAAATGGGAAAATGCAGCTTCACCTGCAGACCGCAATGCTTCTATGGTCAAAGGCTCAGCAGTCCCAAGAGATGTTACCATTTCCATTCTTTTCCCCAGCACTTTCAAACAAGGGTCTAATTCCTGAGCCCCATGAACCTGGCTGGGCTGTCTAATGTTACAGAAAACATCCCACATAGCAGATGTGGCCTCATATACTCACATAGTGATTCCATTACTCAACCATTTAACTTGGTCCCTACACCAGAATGCAGAGATGCTCCAATCAAGGATCAAAAACCAGAAAAATCTCTGTAAGGTTAAGTTAATTCTCTTAAAAGAAATAAGAGGAGAGCTCAATAAAGGGAATGCGACATCTCTGAACTAACCCTGCTCCTTTTTTCATAGTAAACTCTCTGCCAAAGGTATCCCTGCTCTTAAAGCCAGACCAAGTCATTCAACCACATACTACCAAAAAAGTATATACATATGGCACAGAAACAACTGGCATTTCCCTTTGGTGATGTAATATAGGGGAAGCAACTGATCTTCATTTCTTTTAAGTAATAAGAAATTCACTCCCTCTCACTAAGAAACAAGATTTAATGACAACAATATAACAGCAAGAAGTATTTGGAAGCATCACAGAGACTGGAAGGTACAAGATGAAAAGAGCATACTAAAGACTTTGTTTGGCACAAGCTTTAATTCAGAAAATAAGAGAAAATGTAACTGCACATGACAATTTTTGGTGAATGAGGGTTTTCAGCAGGTTGCATCTAAAACTCAAAGAATCACTGCAGATCACATGGGAAATGTTGGAGACAGCCAATGAAATAAAGAAAACCTAAATCAAAACAAGTATGAAGACTCCTAATGCTTTTAAAGCACTGAAGACAGGTTTTATGCAAGTATATAAACAGGAAATGTAATCCAGTACTAGTGCAGAAGGAGGTGAAATGAAAAATGAAGAAACAGACAAGTGTTTATAGGCTGAAAAATATTATTAACAAATCCAAAAGCAAATTAGAAACACTGGGGGGAAAAACCTAGTAAAGTTAAAACACCAGCAAATGAAAAAAACTAATTTGGGACTCAATAAAAAGCCCACACAGCTGATGCTAGGTCAGTTAGATCTATAGCTCCAGGTCAAAAGGCAAGGCATGTGATCTCAGAACAGGGAAATCATAGTACCTCTCTACACAGAAACCCTACCCAGAAAACTACATTACCAAAGCTAACTTCACATCTTAAAAATCAAACATAACATAAGTGGTAGGGAGAAGACCGTAAAGAGCCCAGTACAATTGTGTACCCATACTTAAAAGTCTCATTATTCAAAAGGTGCCAATGAATTGGGGACAGCACAGAAAGAGCAACGACAACTGAAGGTGGGCTGGAATATACTGTTATAAAAATCAGCACAAAGTTGAAAGGGTTAGTGTTCAAATTATTAATGACAGACCTACATAATACCACACCATTGTATTGTCTTCCCTTTCAACACCACCAAGTCCAATGCTTTAAAGGACCTACAGACAGACTTTGGCAGATGGAGGACAGGCAGAAATAACAATAATGATTTGAAAAATCTCCTTCAAGTGTAACCATCATAGAATCACAGAATCAATCAGGTTGGAAGAGACCTCCAAGATTATCCAGTCCAACCTATCACCCAGCCCTATCCAAGCCTTATCCATAGCTCTTGACTAGTGTGAATAATAACATACAAGTAAGGAGAGAAATTAGAATTAATCAGGAAGAACCTTTTAAGCCAATGAACAAGAAACTTCACTTGGGAACAAACACCACTTCCACCTCACTGGTCAATGCTTCCCCTACTAGCTGTGGGATAAAGACTCAAGGAAAAAGGTAGTACTGTCCCTTTAGAGTTTCCTCCACTGTTTGCCCCAAGAATAAGGATACAGATGTGTTTCAGCACCACCGGGGACTGGGATAACCTCAAGATCTGACAGCCAGGGTGTCGTGGTAGGCCTAAGTAGGCCAAAATAGGCTTATACTTGTCCTGGTTTGCCCAGGCATGTTTTTCTGCTCTCCCTCATTCTGTTTTGGGGAGAAGCAACAGCGGGAAAGAGGACAAAGAACCTGGAGCCACTGAGTCTGAGTACTGTGGTTTGCCCAGACTTGTCTTGAACCCTGTGGTAAACAAGTTACACAGGGTTGCCTTGTGCAAGGCTGTGCTTTTCCCTAAAAGGGGTAAAACAAGCCTATGGTTTCACCTAATATGGTCAAGCTTGGCTAACTGCCATTCTGATTAGCTATTCTGTGTCCAAAGGCCCATTAGTCTTGGGCTGTATCAATATAAAGGGAGATGAGCAGGGAGCACATGGTGAACTTTGACATTACAAGGTATGTTCTGCCATTATACGTGTGCTCCACTACTATATCTGCCATTGTATCCGTGGTCCTACTACTTTATTGCATCCTGAGCTGTGAGGAACTCCAGTGACCAGGATTAGGCTCTAAAAGCCTCCACGTGATCGGCCTGCACAGCCGAGCTGAGACTGCACATCACAAGACATCCTGCCTGCACCTGAAAAGCCTCTTGCCAAGATGGAAAGTCTTGGAGATAACACAGATCATCCAGAGAGTCAGGACCAGGTCAGAGCTTGTCTGCCTCCTTTCTCCAGCACCCAGAACCCTGGGGAAACTCCAAAGCCTCTAATGGCTACCAACAGCAATCCTGCCACGAGCTTTGGGTAGTGTCAGATAATATTTTTGCGAGTAAATACTTAAAGCCTCTTGGAATCATTAATTGCCTTATGTCATAAGCAGAAATGAGCTCCTTGAGTCTGTCTAGTGAGCAAGCAGAGTACTGACCGCAAGTGGTACACTAACCACAGAGCCTTCTCTGCCAGTTCAACCGAGTTCCATTGATGTATATATTTACTGGTTATTGCTAGATCCTGTTATTGCCTGTATATAAAGTTTCCATGAGTGACACAAAGAATCTGTTATTATTAAACTGGTGATCAGGGTGCCACGAGTTCTGATTATTTAATATTAATAAACTATATTAATATTTTAAAAAATACCATCTCACAGTAATTAATTACCCCCTCCACTACACAGGTTCTGGGCTCCTTTACCTTCTGCTAGAGATGAGATGCAGCAAAGGACAGCCAGAAAACACAGTAACACTCCAGCCTCGATTCCTCCCAAAGTGCTCGCATAAAGGAGTTGTGTTTCACTCTTATACGGAGTTTTGCAAGATAGTCTTTCCTTACTCTTAAAACATTATTAACAGAATTTACTGTGCTTAAAAACAGATATAATTTTGCCCTTATGATAATTCCAGTTTGCCCTGTATTTCAGGAACTCTCAGAATAAGCTGCAAAACTTCCCACTGCACTTTATCAGTTGCACCAACTAACGAGTTGTCTGTAAAAGTGCCTTTTAAGTAAGCTAGTTAACCTACTGTGTGCACAAAAGGTCAGACGACGTGAATGGAAGATTTGGTTGGCTTCAAATATTTTAAATAAAATTGTTATCTGGAGTTAAATAATGTCGAATAATGCTAGCGTGGTGTTTTAACTTCCAAAAGAATCCAGTAAAGCTTTTGTGAATGCCATTGTTAGAATGGCACATGATACCACAAGAGCTATTAGGAAGCTACTTCTTGGAAATGAATGATAGCACAAATCACAGACAAGCCCTAGTTTTCATACGGTCATTAAATGGATGTCATTTTCAACTTGCCACTACTTGCACCTCCCGTAACAATTATTCTCAATTTCTTTTCATCTGCCCCATAAAAAATGATTGCTTCTGCTTTACTTAATCCTCTACTTACATCAACCCTATTGTTCGTTTCCTTCCCTTTCATCTTCTCCACATTAATTCTCCACATCTCTTTTGATCTAGCTTTTTGTTTCCTTTTTTTTTCCCCCTACAGATTCTTCCTGATGAAGAATTTACAGCCATAATGTTCATCTGACGTGCACGGTGATATTTTATTGATTCGCTACTCTGTCTATTAGTTCTGTATAATGAAGAGCATTATACAAAACACTAGAAGGGTTGCCTCTGCCTACATCTTGGACCTTAAAAATCAGTTAAACTGAACTTGAAAAATGCTCTGTTTTATGGGTAAATATTCATATTTAATTATAACTGGAGCAGCATATGCAAGGAACAGCCAGCAAAAACAAACATTTCCTCCTCACAGTCCAAAGAATTACTCTCTGCCATAGTGGCAAGCCAAGTAAATAGAATAATTGCAATTTTCACTGCTGCTAAATAAGAAATAGAAAACCTCTCCAGGAACTGTTCTGTGTGGTTGTAATAAATGCCCACAGAAACAAGATAACCTACATTATTTATCCCTCTGCAGAAAGGTTGGTCCTTTTAGAATCAGAAAGCCTGCAAGAAGTGGAGCATCTGATTTTAGCTGGTATAAACTGTAAGTTATATTTTACAGAGAAGCTATATTTTTTTTTTTAAGGGAAAAATAAAGGTCATTTAATCCAGTTAATTCTTAAAACTTAATGCTGAACAAGCATTAAGTTTTATGTTCATAAACTGACAGTAATACCCAAGTATATAAACTCCATAAAAATTATTTTACTTAACATACTATTCTTTATTCTTATAATCTAAGCTAAATTTTGTGTTTACTCAGTTGTATCAAAACCACTCACTGGACAAAAAATCTCTGAGCAATCTCAGAAGAAGCAGCCAGGGATGAGGCTCCCTTTCTCCTAGCTCCATGGCCAGCCTCCAACTATTTTCCTTTCTTGGGCATTCATCTCTAGCCTTGTGAATGTTTTATTCCTCATTGCACTAGCAGAGCTTCAACAAAAGAAGGGTTTTAATTGCTCCCCACTATGTGAGACCAGCAGCGGAGTGGCTGCTAACTCTCATGCTGAACTAAGCACTCACTAGTAGTGTTTGTTAGTCCACAGGTAGCATATGATCATCAAAAGAGGCAGGTGCAGAAACATTCAACCCATCATGTTAGCAGCAATAGGTAGGAAAGAGATGCCAATACTTCAGCCCAGGCAAGACTGGAAACTCCAGGCACGTACAAGTACCTACCCTCATTGGCAAAACAAAATTAAACACCTGAAATCTTTCAGATACAGTAAAGGTTAATCCTGGATTTTGATGAAGGTATCTTATGAATTAAAGACCAACAGTGTATATAACACCAAGGTCTTCTACAGACTTAGACTGGTTCTTCAGTATGTACAGTGAATCATTAATTATATCATCACACGGTCAACTACGATTAAGCTAATTGTGGATAAGATTAGAGCACTCAGCTCAACTGTCCTCCTTATGTCCCAGCTACTGGCCAAGCCCAGTCAAATGCTCTTTATTTAAAGAAAAATGAAAAACACTAAGGCAGTGAGGTCCAAAGTACAGGGTTTAGGTCTTCTCCCACCTTTTTCTTTACTTGCTAGGATTATTCCCATGAAAACAGAGCCTTTGCATCTAAATACACTCATTAACCCTCCTAATCCACAAATTAAGCTTCCCTATAACACTGTGTTGGCTTGCACAAGAGATGATTACTCAGAAAGGGCACCATTTGTTATGAAAAACACCGGCCACAGCATGGGTGCTTCCTAACCTCTGTCTCAGTGTTTTGCCTGCATACTAACAGAAAAGCTTTAGAGAAGGACCAGAGGAGCAGAAGAGGGTAACTTTGTAATGGGTAAATTGAAATGTCTGTTGTCTTTTCAGTCAGTAGAATGGAAAACTTAAGTTTTCTGCTCTCATTAGACCCCATCTGGAGTACTGTGCAGTTCTGGAGCCCCCAGCACAGGAAGGACATGGAACTGTTGGAGCAGGTCCACAGGAGGGCCATGAAGAAGATCAGAGGGCTGCAGCAGCTCTCCTGTGAGGACAGACTGAGAGAGTTGGGGCTCTTCAGCTTGGAGAAGAGAAGGCTTACAGGAGACCTTAGAGTAGCCTTCCAGGATCTGAAGAGGGCCTACAGGAAGGCTGAGGAGGGACTATTTACAAGGTCCTGTAACGACAGGATGAGGGGCAATGGGTTTAAACTGGTAGAGGGGAGGTTTAGACTGGATGTTAGGAGGAAGTTCTTTCCAGTGAGGGTGGTGAGACACTGGCACAGGTTGCCCAGGGAGGTTGTGGCTGCTCCCTCCCTGGAGACGTTCAAGGCCAGGTTGGATGAGGCCTTGAGTGAGCTGTACTAGTGGGAGGTGTCCCTGCCTATGGCAGGGCGTTGGAACTAGATGATCCTTGAGGTCACTTCCAACCTTACCATTCTATGATTCTAAGCATCCATGAACTTACTGATTTATATTAAGAAACAACTACTCAAAACTCTTCAGCACAGAGAACTAAATTTGACCAAAAAAGCCTTTTTTTTTTTTAAGTATCGTAAGAAAAACTAGGAAGCAAAGCATTTTTACCTGCCTACCTACACCAATCTTCAAAGCAATCATACTCGTTATTGCTGGCTATGAAGACTGACATACATACACATCTTTGACACTTCACAGATGAAGTATCTAGGAAAGGTCAAAATACCTGGAACAATCAACAGGACAAATTATTGAAGCCTTGAACTCACAATGAAATGCTAAATTCTAACACTGATTTTTCTACAACTACAAAATCATGGAACAATAAAGCAAAATAGATATATGAAATTACCTGAAATTGCACTGGGGAGGTTTAGATTGGATATTTGGAAACATTTTACTGAAAGGGTGGTCAGGGAGTGGAATAGGTTGCCCAGGGAGGTGGTGGAGCCACTGTCTCTGAAGATGTTAAAAAATGTGTTGACATGGCACTTCAAGAGATGGTTTAATGGCCATGGTGGTGTTATGTCAACGGTTGGATGGATCTTTGAGGTCTTTTCCAACCAAACTAATTCTATGATTCTGTGATCAGTCTTGAAAAAAGAAATTGGCATATTCCTGAATAATAATTCTATGAAAACTGAATTCTAACAGGTTCAAGTCGTGACAACAGACCCCAAGAGATAGAGCACTCATCATTCAGGTTTCCTGTTAATTTCTGTTTTCTACAATGAATGTTCTCCACTTTTTCCACAGAGAGAGTTTAAAATCTGAGACTTTGGTAAAATATTAAGGAAGCACTCCTGGTTTGCATTGCAGCACCTACTGGCAGCAAAAATAACCAAAGTTTGTTAACATAGATGTAATGTAATTACCTGGCTGTGCACTGATCTTCACTGCAGGGAGTTTCTTTGTTATAATCACAATAAAGGTGGTGTCTAGTAATAGCAAGTGGTACTGGAGAAGATGAATATTCAGAATTATAGGATTAATGAAAAGAAACTTTTAAAATCCCTGGAGCCTGACAAGATTTCTATCCAAGAAGCTGCCACTTCTTGCATTAAGTTTACAGGTTTTCTGAATAATTGAAACATTTGATCATTTTGTAGCTTTGCATATTTCTCTACAGGAATGTAGTATCTTCCTGATTATGGAGCAGATATTGCTCACATTGAATTTGGTTTGACACCTTTAAGAGTGAGGTCCTGAGCATTGATATTTTCAGATGCAAAGAATTTCAGAAACCAGAAATGGAAACTTTTCACACATCTTTCCATCTGTGCAGCCAGAAAACATAAAACAAAGAGGGATTTCTGTTTTCAAATTCTCCAACTCTTTCAAGGTATCAAGCCTTTACACTACCTGCTACTCAGGAAAAAAAAAAAAACAACAAAAAAACCCAAAAACCCAAACCCACAGTATTTCACAGGATCACAGCATGTCAGGGGTTGGAAGGCAAAGAGATCATTAAGTCTAAGCCCCCTGCTTAGCAGAAACATAACCTAGCTCAGGTCACAGAGGAACACATCCAGATGGGCCTTGAAAGTCTCCAGAGAAGGAGACTCCACAACCTCTCTGTGGAGCCTGTTCCAGTGCTCTGGGACCCTTACAATAAAAAAGTTCCCCCTTGTGTTGAGGTGAAACCTCCTGTGCTGCAGCTTACATCCATTGCTCCTTGTCCTATCCAAGGGAGCAAGTGAGCAGAGCCTGTCGTCCCCTCTCCTGACACCCAGCCCTCAGAGATTTACTAGTGGGAGGTGTCCTTGCTTATGGCAGGGGGTTGGAACTAGATGATCCTTGAAGTCCCTTCCAATCTTACCATTCTATTATTCTATATATATAACATTTATGAAATTCTCTCTGTCTTCTCTTTTCCAGACTAAAAACCCACAGGTCCCTCAGCCTCTCCTCATCAAGCAGTGTTCCAGTCCCCTAACCATCCTCCTTGACCTTTGCTGGACCCTCTCCACCAGACCCCTGTCCCTCTTAAACTGGGAAGCCCAAAACTGAACATGGTACTCAAGATGGGGTCTCACCAGGGCAGAGCAGAGGGGAAGGAGAAACTCCCTTGATCTGCTGGACACACTCTTCCTAATACACCCCAGGATCCCATTGGCTTTCTTGGCCACAAAGGCACATTGCAGTCCCATGGATAATTTACTGTTCACCAGGACTCCCAGGTCCCTCTCCACAGGGCTGCTCTCCAGCAGATCACTTCCCAACCTGTACTGCTGCAGTTTATTATTCCTCCCCAAATATCAAGGAAGTGCCAATTTTTTTCTTCTTCACACATTTTGTTTTCAGGCAAAAGACAGCAGAACTGTCTTAAAAGTGATAAAAAGAGGATATACTTCTTGCACAGGCACACGTGCTGTATACGTCGTCTTGCTGAAGGCATTAGTTCAGTTAATGAAGCTCAGACGTGCAAAATCCTCCATATCATTACGTTATGCAGAAAGAAACCTCACATCTTCAGAAGCAGCACAACTAGGCAGAACACAGGTTTAACTCACCTAGTTACCCTAATTGTGAATTAGGAGACTGTCAAGATCAGCATCAACAGGAACACTGGTTTAACTGCTTCTAGTTTATCCACTGTTGCTGTGGTTTTACACATGCAAGGAAATCAGGACTAATTGGAATTAATCCTTTCATAGAATTCCAAACTGTATGTCAAATCACATACCTATTTACTATTTCTTTTCGTTGAGGTGCATCCTCCTTTATTATAGCTCTCAAAATTGCAATCTATGTTTTATTCAGTTTGATCACTATTCAGTATGACCTGCAGAGCCAAACATGACTGAACTGAGACATGTATCCACACATGCCTGCTGGGACATGAGTTAATACTAGGCTAGTTCAAATTTAAGCTTAGGCAGTCACAAAAACTATAGTAGTAATCTCACAAAGAAAATATTTGTGGGTCTTATGAATTGCTGCCAGAATTACAGGGATAGTACAAAACAGTGCTCATACTGTCAAAGAGTAAGATTCTACTCCATTTCCCAGATTTTCTATTAAAAAGAAAAGTGTTTTGGTTTGTTGTTGTTTGTTTGTTTTTACTTAGACATTTATTCAGCAGTAACTTTCACAGTTACAATACCACTTGCAGTGAAGGAGCCTGCCAGCCCTCCATGCCCCTGGAAACAAAGCACTCTCTCTCCTTTCTAAGCTTCCAAAGGCTTAAGTTTTTCCTGAATGAAGCCACAACACAGTTCCAGTCTTCTTCATCTAGTTTCTCAGTGCAGAGTCCATTTGTCTGGAAGATCTGCCTGCTTCTGGTGTGAATAGTTCATAACAAATATTTCACTTTATGAAAAGGTACCCTTTGTCCTTTCTTGAAATTACATGACTGTGCCATTTACACAGATGATGCTGCTGTGCTGTCAACACATTAAGAGTACACTTTTCCTAAAAAAAGGTTTCTGAGGCTTGATAATGACTGCAGTATCCTTCAATCAAAATTAGGTAAAGCTCCCTTTTGGATCTGGTATAAACCATGCTCTTTGCATAGGGTTGCTCCCTAATGTGGAAAGTTGGCAGCTCTGTTACACATCCACTGTGGTTTAAACCCTAGGTAATAAAAACAATCTCCAATATCCTCACCACTTACCTAGAAAAGGAGTAGTTTTCAACTTAACACTTACTCTTATGGAACCTGTATCATCCTGTTTCCTGGACTCAAGCCAGACCAGAGCAGGGAATGGTGAGAAGGGAATGGTGAGTGTGATGTGCACCTCACACTCAACAGGGTCACAAGATCACAGGATGTCAGGGCTTGGAAGGCACCCAAAGAGATCACTGAGTCCAACCCCCATGTCACCATAACCTAGCTTAGGTCACAGAGGAACACATCCAGATGGGCTCTGAAAGTCTCCAGAGAAGGAAACTCCACAACCTCTCTGGGGAGCCTGTTCCAGTGCTCTGGAACCTTTACAGCAAGGAAGTTCCCCCGCTGTGTTGAGGTGGAACCTCCTGTGCTGCAGTTTACACCCACTGCTCCTTGTCCTATCCCAGGGCACAAGAGAGGGTCTTTATTTTTATATGTGCAACGTGATGTATGGACACTGACACTACACAGACGGACCTCAAAAGAATTCTTCCAGTGATAAGGATGGATCTCATCTTTGGCAGGGGGACAGCAAAGTCCACTACCTACAACTGAAATATTATAATGGATTTTCTTTTCATTTTCATTGAGGAATCTAGGGACAACTGAAAAAAGACAACTCAGGCATGCTTTATCTAAGGTAGGCATTGTATAGTCTTTTCATTTAGAATTGTACAGTTCCCACAACACATTGGATGTTGAACCACACTGGAAAAAAAGTTTGCTTCTGTGGTGAGAAACCTCGGGCAGGCTTTTCCTACAAGACAATCGCACTTCTGATCCATGACAGAACAAGTGTCAGATAATTAGCAGTTCCTCGATGAAGAGAAAAGACTTCAGTATCATCAGAATCCTTTTACCAGTCTGCAACCAATGACCAATTTAAAGAACATTTAAATATTTTCTCATGCAATTAAAGCCACTGATCACCTATAACCAGTAAAATTGAAAGCAAAATTATAAAGCTGGATGAACCATGAAGCTTCAGTAACAGTGCAAGAATATCAGAGCTTTCCATGATCCCAAAACAAGCCATTTCATTTCATTAGACCTGATACCGAACTGTCAATACCCCACATCTGTAAAAGCCCCATATGCAACATAATGAAGACCAATAAAACCATAATACTCTTAAATTTACACAAACTAAACAAAAGTCTCAAGCCCATAACAAGCAAAATTTTCATCCTATCTCTAGTATCAGAAAAATGACCTCTTTTAAAATAAGATATATTTCAACCACCACCATTAGTTCAACAAATGCTTCTTAGCTTTGGATGCATGGAATCGAAATAGAAAATACCTCCATTAAAAAGGGCACTTTGAACACAGATGTCTTACACTGGAACAACAAGAAAATCCATCCTAGTTTTTCCACAGGAGACTGTGCTAATGACAAGGTTTCCATTGCATCCAACTCTGGGGAGAATTCCTACTGAAATGAAGCTCAAGGTTATCTAAACCCAAGAGATTATTTACACTAAGCATATTTTGTAAAAAGGTCAAAATGTGTAACCAGGAAAAAAGATAGAAAAGAATGCATAAAATCACAATTCTCCCCAACTGAGAGATCTCAAATACTACCAAGCAGTAATAATGCTATGCTTTCTCCATAATGTGATAAAATATGATTAAATAAGAAGCATATATTTACCTGAAGAACTTAAGATAAAAATGTGAATACACATGTAGAAATAATGCAATAAATATCAGTGCAAATCATAGGCAGAAACAGAATTATCCCTTCCTTTTATTGCAAATCATATTCTAACTTTATCATCAGCAAGAAACGAAATTACTTAACATTTCATAGAACCATAGAATGTCAGGGGTTGGAAGGGACCTTGAAAGATGATCCATCCAACCCTCCTGCCAGAGCAGTATCAGCTATACCAGATCACAAAGCCACACATTCAGGCAGGTATTGAATATCTCCAGAGTGGGAGGTTCCACAACCCCCCTACGCAGCCTGTTCAAGTGTTCTGTCACCCTCACAGTGAAAAAATTCCTCCTCATGCTTACATGAAACTTCCTGTGCCTCAGCTTCCACCCAGTGCCCCTTGTGCTGTCATCAGGCGTCACCCAGAAGAGTCTGGTTGCATCCTCCTGGAACTCATCCTTTACATATTTATAAACATTGATGAGGTCACCTCTCAGTCTCCTCCTCTCCAAGCTAAAGAGCCTCAGCTCCCTCAGTCTCTCCTCATAAGAGCGATGTTCCATTCCCTTGATCATCTTTGGTTCTGCACTGGACACACTCAAGCAGTTCCATGTCCCTCTTGAATTGGGGGGCCCAGAACTCAACACAGTACTCCAGATGTGGCAGAGTACTCCAGGACAGAGCAGAGGGGCAGCAGAACTTCTCTTGACCTACTAGCCACAATACACCCCAAAATGACATTGCCCCTCCTGGCCACAAGAGCACACTGCTGGCTCATGTTCAACCTATCAACTAGGACCCCCAGATCCTTTTTCCCTTTGCTGCCTTCCAACAAATCAGTCTTCAACCTGGGGTTGTTCTTGCCCAGGTGCAAGACTCTACACCTGCCCTTGTTGAATTTCATTAGATTTCTTCCTGCCCAGCCATCCAGCCTGTACAAGTCTGGCTGAATGGCAGCACAGCCTTCTGGTGTGGTAGCCACTCCACCCAGTTTGATGTCATCAGCAAACTTCCTGACAGTGCACTCTGTGACCTCAACCAGGTCATTGATGCATATATTGAACAGAACTGGTCCCAGTACTGACCCTGTGAAGGAGTCAGACAGCTGCATCATGCCCTAGTGATCAGCATGTATGGAACCCATTCATTAGAAGAGTCCCTGTCTAAATAACCCATTCCTTCAAATCACAGAATTGTTTTGGTTGGAAAAGACATCTGTGACCAAGTCCAATCAAACAGGGCAAGCCAAAACGGCTACCTGCATAGGTAAAGTCCACCCACAGATATGCACCAAATAACAGTTTGAAGCTCCTTCTCGTACATGTTTGCTTTAGTAGAAAATCAGGAAATAACAAATTCCATATAATTGCTATTTATGAAGAGGGTAAATATCATAATACATAGGCCTTAAACTCTGTATTTACAATGTTCTTAAACATGGGAATAGACATTTTATCTTTGTTAATGCTCCCTTAAATTAATTGTTTGCAGAAGGAAGTATACACCAGTTAAATGATTTGGTCTAATTTTTTTTGCATATGTCAAGCATATTTAAAGCCTTTGGTGGGAGAGGATAACAGATTAATACATGGTACCAGCATTACAGGAGTCATTCAAAGTATAAAGGGCAGCGTGGAGAATAAAGATCAAGATACTTGTTAGAAAAGATGACAAATAGCATTAAAGTCTGGCAAACTCAGCTGGAGATAAAGGGTACCTTACAGGTGAAAGGCTCAGATGTCTCTTTTCTTCCCAATGTTAATTAATCTTCTACGTGCTTTGCACAGATTGGTTTTTAATGCCATTACTTAATAAGAAAAAGATTCAATATAGTAAGAGATACTCAGAGATTATCCCAAGTCACGAAGCTACATCTAAATCTTATCGCTTCCAAGGTTACCTGTGCTATTCATTTACTCTTCTGACATTTCTTAGGGATAAGACCAAATTGCCAAACTCACATTGAGCTTTCTTCAAGTTCTGGTGCTAATGACAAGCACCACTGCCATAGGTTCAGAGCTAAATGCTGGTTAATGTTTTAACACACACGGAAAAACAAAACTAACAATAGCTTAATTGAAAAATCTGCCAAACTATGTCATGGGGATTTAAAAATAATAAATAAAAAAATGTTTTAAGATCTAATTAGGCCTAAGTGAAAGAGAAAATACAACACTAACTGATTTTGAAGACATAATAATACAGTAAGTCAGCCCATGTTGGTTTTAATTCTGATCCAGAGAAGATGAATAATACCTGCTTTAAAATTCTGATTTTAAGTACTTAAATATGCTGGTAATTAGGAAGACACACAACAAAGACAAAAATAGAATCCAGAAGGCTAAATGAGAATCTATACTCTGAAGTCATTTAATCTGTTAATCACTTAGCTGAAGTATACCATAAGTAAACTTGCTAAAATGATAAATTAATGCACATTATTAAAAAACTTCAGCTGTAACATAAAAAAAACCAAGCACACATCCAAAGAAAGAATTAGGTAGGAACAGTAATAGTTCCAAACAACTGAAAAATGTCACTTGTGTGTAACATCAAACATACTTCCTACTCTCATTTTCAAAATAATTTCCCACCTAGTTTGGAAAGCATTACTAATGCTGAACTTTGTTGGGCACACCCTTAGCTATTGAAACAGCCTCTGCTGGGAATGTGAGCCGTTGAACAGATTCAAAAGATCTCACCCAGTAATGCTCCTAAAAGCATTCACTCTTAAGGTCATCTAGCACTTCAGTTGTTTCAAGGACATTTTTACAAAGCAAAATCACATATTGGGATGGGATTTATGATATACATTACAATAAAACAAGTAATGAGTATTCACACTGCACAGGCTCAGCCTGAACAACTTTAAATCCTTTTTGGTTCATTCTGGATTGCAGATGCAGTCACATCATAGGCCAATACGATTTAATCTCATCACAGACTTCAGCTGGGTAGACTGACAGACAGGTTGATTGTGACTGGCAATGACTATGCCTTGGCCCCTTCCCCTCTGTTCTTATTAACAAACCTATTTCGGAAAGTTTATCTTTGCCAAGGCCAGGAAATATCCATTAGCTGTTTAAGGGAAAGAGTCTATTTCTCTCTGTTTTATCTTAAGAGTTACTGCTCTCTTATTCAAAACCACCCTATTCTCTCTGATTTTGTTCTTGGTCTGTTTAACAGCTAAGCAAAAGAGGCCTAGGCTCTCAATTCCCCGAGATTTGGACACACTACCCATCTCTATCCTTCTCTTAATTTATTGCTGTTAAACAATAAAACTGGTCTTCATTTTTGCTTATCACCTATTAAGTGTTCAAGGTTAGGTTGGATAGGGTTTGAGCAACCTGATCTAGTGAAAGATGTCCCCCTCCATGGAAGAAGGGGTGGGATTAGATTATCTTCAAAGGTTCTTTAAACCAAACCATTCTGCTACTATCATGCTGACTGACCATCAATGTTGATTCCTTTGAGAACACAGATGATTTAAAAAATCCCTGAACCACCCAAAATGTGCACTGATCATAAGTTAACCATATGGAAAGCTCACCATCCCCAAAATATAGATGCAAGTTTAACCATACATATCCTTCATTGAACTATTTCCCCCCTCTGCTCTCAGTTAGGGAAAAAATATTAAAACAGGATAAAGTCTGCGCACAAACTAGTCTGTTACCACTAAACAGCCAGGCTGCTGCAACAGTGACAAACAGGTCACTGTGTGAAAATACACAGCAATTACAGCAATTAAGGAAACAGCTGATAGAGGTTACATGGTAGAAACTAGAGGGCAGCCACAACATAAAGATAAGGTTGAAATGAAGACAGAAGGAACACAGGAGGAGCAAAAGAAAAGCCTGTCAAAAGGCTCATGGACAACAGAGAGGTACAGCATGAGGACTAAGGGAGGAGCATTGTGAGACTCCTTCCTTTATCACACTGTATTTTCCATTTACTACTACTCAGATGAACTCTGTTTAGGCTGAGCTGCCATTTAGAAGTGATTTCAAAAAGGAGAAACACGGGGAGAACTATGCAGCCATTTCTGACAGAACAAGAATACGGTTTTGGCCACAATTACTGTAGTCTGTTGATTTTCTATGAAAAGCTTCAACATCATAGAATCATAGAATGGTAAGGTTGGAAGGGACCTAAAGGATCAACTAGTTCCAACACCCTGCCATAGGCAGGGACACCTCCCACTAGGACAGCTCGCTCAAGGCCTCACCCAACCTGGCCTTGAATGTCTCCAGGGAGGGAGCAGCCACAACCTCCCTGGACAACCTGTGCCAGTGTCTTATCATCCTCACTGGAAAGAACTTCCTCCTGACATCCAGTCGAAATCTCCCCTCTGCCAGTTTAAACTTGTTGCCCCTCATCCTGTCATTGCAAGACCTTGTCAATAATCCCTCCCCAGCCTTCCTGTAGGCCCCCTTCAGATCCTGGAAGGCTACTATAAGGTCTCCTCAAAGCCTTCTCTTCTCCAAGCTGAAGAGCCCCAACTCTCTCAGCCTGTCCTCATAGCAGAGCTGCTGCAGCCCTCTGATCATCCTCATGGCCCTCCTCTGGACCTGCTCCAACAGTTCCATGTCCTTCCTGTGCTGAGGGTTCCAGAACTGCACACAGTACTCCAGGTGGGGTCTGACAAGAGCAGAGTAAAGGGGCAGAATCCCCTCCCTTGCCCTGTTGGCCACGCTGCTCTTGATGCAGCCACAGAAGCTTGAAAACCTGGCTGGGAAGTGAAAATGTTGGAGTGTATCTGTACTAACTGCATAACTTGGGAAGTCTATTTGTTTCAGAAAACTAATCCTGTATCTGTGCAGATCACCACACTTAACAGCTACTTTTCTGGAAAGCATCTCCTTGTATTTAACATATATCAGCACAGCCCCCCCCCGAACTTGTGGTTTTGAATTGCAATCAAATACTACATCCAGTATCAGTCTAATAAGACTGTCACATCTGTAGTTTCAACGCTTACTGCTTCTAGGCTTGAGCCACAAAGGAAGAAACAGCAGTATAAACAAAAATATGCAAACAATTTTTTTTTAATATATATAAATGTGCCTACTATCATATTGAGAAACATTATTTGGAAGCAGCCGGATCACAGAGTTAGTAACAGGAGTCAGCCTGTAAATACCTCAAGACTTCTGTTTCCAATCGTTTTTTTTAAGACAAAAGAAGTACGTACACAAATACAAACATTTTTTTAAAAATCCCAAACAAGAAAGAAACAATCAAAAACTCAACAAAAATTGGACACTGAGGGCCCTGAAGAAGGAAGACATGGGATATGAAACATGATATATAAGTAACGATAAGCAAAAAAGAGGTAGTAAACACACAAAAAGCACAACATTCAGAAACTAGGTCTGAAACAAAAATTAAATTCATGTGCATTACCACTGCTGTGCTGTGTAGAAAACGGCAGCCTTGCCAGCAATTTAAAACTGAATCTCAAATTGTAGCATAGTTTGGGTTGGAAAGAATCTTAAAAATCATCTAGTTCCAAACTGCCCCCAATGGCAGGGACTTTTTCCGCTAGACCATATTGCTGAAGGCCCTGTTCAACCTGGCCCTGAACACTTCCAGAGAAGGTGCATCCACAACTTGCTTGGGCAGCCTGTTCCAGTATCTCACCACCCTCACTGTAAAGAATTTCCTTCAAATATCCAGCCTATATCTACCCTCTTCCAGCTTGAAACCTTTCCCCCCTGTCCTATCACTAGAAGCCCTCGGAAAAAGCCCCTCTCCAGCTTTCTTGTAGGCCCCCTTCAGGAACTGGAATGCTATGGATACATTACTGAACAATAATCATTAATGAAACTAGTCTCCAAATTGTTCAGGTAGCCTCACTGCATGATACTGAAGTCTTAGTCCACAGAGAGAAGTATTGTTTTCCTCATCACACTTTTCACACTTCCCTTAGCACATAGCATTTCTCTCCTTCATGCATTTATTTTCATCATTTCTTTGTTATCTCAACTATCTCCTAGAGGTGACACATCAACAGATCACAGTATTTAAAAACCGTACTAAATAGATGATGCATGTGAAACTGACACTGCAGAGTACTTTACTCTGCAACGAAGTGTTGTGACAGCAGACATCCCCCCAGTAGCTCTAAGTTCTCAGTATTTCCATGACTGATAATAGTGCAAAGTCTCAGGCCTGGAGAATGAAGATCATACAGAACTGACTGCACCTCCAAAGATTTGGCTAGCACCTCTGAAAGACCTTGGCAGGGTCAAGGACAGAAGTAGCACTCATCCCTCTCTAACTACAAGACTGACACTTCTCTCTTCCTACCTTAGCACATTACATCTCTTTACACATCCATAACAAATGAAACAAAGGTCTATAGGTAACAGTCCCCAACACTACACAAACTATGTGAAATGAAACATAGGCCAGAGTTGGCCTATATAACACACTGAGTTGAAAAGCTCAACGTGAGCCTGCAGTGTGAGCATACAGCCCAGACAGTAACCATGTCCTGGGCTGCATCAAGAGCAGTGTGGCCAGCAGGGCAAGAGGGGATTCTGCCCCTTTACTCTGCTCTTGTCACACCCCACCTGGAGTACTGTGTGCAGTTCTGGAGGTCCCAGTACAGGAAGGACATGGAACTGTTGGAGCAGGTCCAGAGGAGGGCCATGAAGATAATCAGAGGGCTGCAGCAGCATTCCTATGAGGACAGGTTGAGTCAGTTGGGACTCTTCAGCCTGGAGAAGAGAAGGCTTTGAGGAGACTTTAGAGTAGCCTTCCAGGATCTGAAGGGGGCCTACAGGAAGGCTGGGGAGGGATTATTGACAAGGTCTTGCAATGACAGGATGAGGGGTGACGGGTTTAAACTGGCAGAGGGGAGATTTAAACTGGATGTTAGGAGGAAGTTATTTGCAATGAGGATGGTGAGACACTGGAACAGGTTGTCCAGGGAGGTTGTGGCTGCTCCCTCCCTGAAGGTGTTCAAGGCCAGGCTGGAGGAGGCCTTGAGTGACCTGTCCTAGTGGGAGGTATCCCTGCCTATGGCAGGGGGGTGCAAAGGTCCCTTCCAACCTAAACCGTTCTATGATCCATTTAGGCAGAGTTAACCGTATTGCAGAACACACACCTAACATCTGGCATTCCTTAAATCTAAATGATTTTGGAACTGCAACAGCCTTTGAAATAAAGTCTGAAGCGTATAACATTATTCTAAATAATTCTAGAATTATGAAGCTATAGGTCTATTTTGGTTTACAGTAGATTTCAATTTAAGTATGTCCTTCAGATCCATAGTTTTTCTCTGGAAAATTAAATAAACCACTGGCAGTAGGTTATGACTACTTAAATCGGGTTCCTCCTTCATTCTTTACATGAAACACAGAGAGTGATGCAATTCATTTTTAATAATTTAAAATCATTTCCCTCCTCTTACATTCAGAACAACCTTGCTCTCTTTTTTAACCCTTTCAATAATAGTGCCTTTAGCTTGATCTCAAAAAAAAAAAAAAATCTCTATTTGTGAGTTCCTGCTCTAACTCCCCACCACACATTCAACTCCTGAACTCAATGACTGGGACACACTAATCAAACATAAAATCTTTTTTGAATTAGTGCCCCCATTCAGCTCTTGAATAGACAAAGAAAATTTGGTTGTCACCCAGCAGCTGGGTTGGCCCACCTGCATGCAACTGCACAGCAGACCCTGACCTGCTTTCTGACAGGACAAATGGGGAACATGAAGCTGCCTGTTGACAAGCAGAGCATTTAAGAAAAGAAGACTAATATGGTGAGAGGCAAATAAGGGACACAGCAGAGTAATGCTAAGGCCAAGAAAAAGTATTGCAGTGTGAGTTTCCTAGAGAAGCAAGTCTCCTGGGGTTAGGGATACAGGTAGTAAAAGGCATGCAAGAGACAACCCAGCAAGCCAGCCAGTTCCACTAAAGACAGACTGCTCATGGCCCACCATATCACACATTCCTACCAGCATGCCCTAGGTGCCACCATATGAGACAGGTAGGCTGGACTGTCCTGCCTTTGACAATAAGAAGAAATAGTGAATGGTAATCTCTAGAGGCAAAGCCATCTCAGCTACATTGCTGGGGAGCAGACAAGTAGAGCCAGTAACATCAGCCTGTATCTGCAGTCTAATTCTCCTTAGTCTAAAGGACATCATGACCACAAAGCAGCCAGTGGGGAATAGACACAGGCCGAGTACCTGTCACCTTGCCTTACTTCCACTCATTTTCCTTAAACATCAACTGTAGCAGGGTCCATGTATCACTCACTGAATATTTCACACTGATTGATCAAACACCACTGCAGCTTTCATGATATTCTTCACTGCAGAAGTGTCATGATGTGGCACATGACATGGAGCTGCATGTGCCAGCTCTGAACAAGTTTATTCAACCAGGAGCAGCAGAGGTGAATTAACACAGCATTACCCAAACGAGCTTAGTCAGCACAGGTTCCTTTGTACCATACTAAAGTGTGCCACACAAATGCATCCTAAATGGGAAACAGCCCTGAGTACAATGTCCCTAGTGACAATGATATATAAATAGGACACTTATCTACTGATGAGCCTGATCATTTGTACCTCTAATCTTAATTTTCACTTTCCCACAATCCAGGTTTTATTAGAACATCCTCCTTGCATTCAAATTCCTTACAACAAGTCTAATAGTCAGACATACAGTTCTTCCACTAGCCTCATATAGTCAGATTTCACAGATCTGACTTCTACCAATAGGCAACACTGATACTGACTGAACTCTCATGAACAAAGCTATGTTTTCTTAATAATAACAGTTGTATAAACATAAGGTCTTCTCAGTTAAAGGGAAACCAACATCAAAAAGCAGTAAAACATGGAACCCTAAACCCCTCTTTCTTTGAAGAAACATGTTTGAAGCGAGGTGTTTCTAGTTATGGGTGAATGAAATGAGAATTCAGCTGCAACAAACGGACATCCACTCCGTATGAAAGACTAATTAGATCCATCTGAGAAGCTGTGTCTAAAACTGCTTCACATATTTCAAAGGAAAGCTCTTCTAGTCTATCTTTTAAGAAGGTTACATCAAAACATTTAGTCACAGCTGACGTACATCTATCCACTAGAGCTGCATTATTTTTCATAAGCCATAAAAGCTACATTAAAGTAATGTTAATAGTCTGGCTTACTTAAAAATTAAATTAAACAAGGGGGAAAGCAGCAAAGACATTGAAAGCTATGAAAGCAGCTCAAAGCAGCAATGACCTTATAGTTTCCCCCTATGCCAAAGCATCAAGAGATCCCAAAGTAGAGTGTCATACTGAATATTAAATGTGCAGAGATTTGCTCAGAGAACAGAACTGAAGATGAAACACCATCCAGGAGCTGTCGAGTTAACCGTGACTTTTGTGGTAATAAGCCAGCCTCTTAACATCACATTAGCATGCTTTTAAATCTAACTATTGCTACTGCTGAGCCAGCAGGAGGAGCTCACAACATTTTTTAATCTATTCATTTTACAAAATTTGGGGAGAGGGGGTTGGGAAGTTGGAGGGTGTTTTGAGGGTTGCAAAGACTTGGTTGAGTTTTCCCAGCTTTATTGGACAGACAAAGAACGATAAAGAAAAGTATGTAAGTGACACTTCTGTGAGTACTGCTTTTCGAAACTAGAAAATAATGATAAGAATATTGAGTGTGGTGCATGGTACACAAATGAGTTGAAGACAACCCCCATTCCCCAGGGAGTTTTCAGTCCTACACCAAAAGACCACAGAAGGGCTGAAAACGTGACAGGATGCGTTAAATGCTGTTATGACAGAAACACCACTTTCTGGAGAAGGACAATGTTATGTTATTGCTCCATATCATTACAGATAATTAATTTTTCAGTCTGTGGTTTATTGAATTCTATTTCCATACCACAGGAATTAATCCTATGAAGGCAATCACCTGTGTGGGTAAAAGTCTTCATTGTGAAATTTAGAATTAATCGTAAAAACCATGCTCTTTCTCTGACTTCTAAGAACTACGCTTTAAAACAATGAAGTCTGATTCTAACACAGGGAAAATAAATATTCAAACTGACCACAAACTTGCCATTAAAATATTTCATATTTCAGTATTTCAGACCTTTCACTGACTTTTTTTTTTTTTTAAAAAACATTTTTTTTGTAGGCCATATGCTACTGCCAGACCATATACCATATATTAGTAGGAGAACTATGAATCTCCAAAACCTACTACAACCAAGCTATTACATGGCCCTGACGTAAGAGGGGAGAGTATATATTTAAAACTACACAAATAATTCATTGCTTTTCAGGTCATTTTTCATTGCCAACCTTATAGATATTTCTTCTATATGCTTATGGAGTAATGTATGAATAAACTAATCAGATATATAAACTCACACCAAAAATGTCTGTAAAGCACACATGCACCAATTGTACCAATCCCTTAAACATACTTACTGCTATAATAGTGTGGTATTTAAAAAAAGAAAAAGAAAAAGGACAATTCAGATACTCTCTCATCTTTTTGCTCAGTACACCAGCACACATGACACAAGTATATACAAATAATATATATTTAATATTTATCTAAGCGTTGTTACCTCTATTTAATGTGTTCCAGCATCTAAATTCTGAGAGACTCAAGGGAGCAGAGTGGAAATGCATACCAGAAACACTGAGTTCACAACAAGATACTGAGGCCAAGGCCACTTTCATTTAAAAAACACAATGTCAGCAGCTAGAGAAAGATAGCAATTAAAGCACTTGCCCAGAGAGTCAGAACACGAGGATCAATGCTCTCCTCAGATTGAAGGACTCAAGTGCTTGCCTCCCAGGAGAAACCGTTCCCACCCTGTCAGGATAGGATGGGGCAGCCTCTACTCTTCCAGTAAATCAAATGTGCCACCATAAAGAAAAGAATGTAGGGTTCATAAAGCCACAGTCAGCCAAAAAGCAACCCAGTGATAACAGTAGTGCTTTGTGATGGCGGAAATTGTGGGTTCTGCTCTTGCCACAGGGCTACCTTATATATACTGCATTTAAATGCCATTATACAAAACACCTAAGTCTTACAAACAGAAAATACTCTGGATTTGAACATGAATTAACAGGGTAAAAACAGGTACATGGTTTTTAGAACTTATGTAACTATACAACCTAACTTGGTAATGAAGAGTTTAGTCCACTCAGCTGCACATGTCCTGGGACATCAAATCTCTGAGCTACTCTGCAAGTAAAATATAAGCCACCTGGAAAAAGGCAGGAAAAGTTTTGTGCTTACAGTTGTAAGGGTCACCTAACTGATCTGTCCCCTCCACATATGCACTTTCCTTTCATTCAAACTAACGCTGGGTATTGGACTACCTATGTATTTTGTTCCATACATATAACATCTAACATTCCAATACATAACAATAAACAATTAGGACTAACCAGAAAATCTTCATTTACTGCTCCTGGGGACATATGTTAATTCGTATCTCTACTGACTCCCCCTTTTACTAATTCCTACACATATTTGCTTTTCATCCCTATTAGTAGGGTCCTCATATTTCTTTTATATGACCAATTAGTTAAAATATTATGTGCCTGAAGTATACCAGAAATGTAAAATACTGGTAATAATAGTTCTGGTATTGTACTGATTCTCTTAACAATTTTATTACTTTTATACTGATAGGGTTGGGCAATGTTATTCTTCTACATGGAATATTGGAGAACCATTTGTGTTTAAGGAATTTATGTGGACTAAGTTTCCTCACAGCTATTTTCTGTACCCATTGTTGTTTTGGCTTTACATTGTACTATTCATTTTTACACCTGATGCTTTGCATACTTCAGTTGCATCTAGTTTGATTTTCAGGTGACATATCTTCTTAAGCATTTTTTCCACTCCATAAAGAGGATTTACAAAATAAAGAAAATATTTCCCAAAGTAATTTTAAAATCAGCTTATCCCTCATAAAGTTTATGGCAAACAAATACAGTAGAGTCCTACTTAAATGTTTATTACATTTTACTTTTAATTAATCATAACTTCATCAAAACTTCATCATAACTAAATATACTTGAATTCACTAACTAAATTGAAGCATACAGATAACTACTTATCTACTCCATGCTGATGATACAGGATATATTCAAATAATTACGACAGTAGTGCCTCACATTTACATTTTTGTGCATTCATTGATGTATTATACAATAGGTTTTCTCTTGCAAATACTAAGAATCACATAGGTCAATTTTCCACCTACACTAACACCTAATAAACTCCTTACTTCTCATTAAAAAGGGGGGGGGGGAATAAAACATTGGGTTTTTTTCCTAAAAATTATTAAAACCCATTAATTTATTTCTGGTTGGGCTGAACCAGCTTCATAAATTTTTCATGTCTGTACTATATTTGCCTGCCCTTAAATTTTAAGTTAGGAGGTGAATCAACATTTTGTGGAAATAGTAGCCCATTCTAGTAGCAATCCAAAAAATAAGGTAATTGAGCTTTCTCTACTCCTCTTACTCAGCATTTGACCTATACAGGTCCCTCTGGAAATGTATCAAATTTCCATTTGCTCAAAGTAACTTTTGAACTATTTCACCTTAAGCTTTAAAAAAAAAAACAACAAACAAAGCCAAACAACTTTCATTCACCACAACTTCAATGATAAGAAGCTACTTTATAAGTGAAAACATCTGGAAATTCTTTGTCAGCTGAACAGATGAGAAGATGAGGCTAAGTGTCCTGGGAAGGTATGCATCCACTACAGAGATGAAGAACCCTGACAGAAACAGTTGTTTTTCAGACAGGAAAAAGGAGAACGGCAGCAATGAATTGCAGAGGAGTCAGCCAAACCGACAATAAAAAATTCTCAAGACAGAGGATTCCTGTACTGCACTAAAGAATTAGAAAATGCATTATACAAAAAACGGTTTTCAAGAACATAGTTCTTGCATAAAGCACAGCTACAAATTCGCTGTTGAACTAACATTAGGTCCTCAACCTATCCACAGAGCAATGAACGTGAAACAAAAAAGAAAAATTACTTTATTTCCTGAAGTCTAATTCATTAGTTTTGGTCTTAATCATCTAAGCCTTTGGATTCATCTATTGCTTTTGTGAAAGCAGAGGTGTAGACAAAAATCGAGATGACCCATTCTTTTTGCACCACCTCCTGTACAAACAGATTTATACAAACAATTCTTTAGGTCTCTAATTTGAATAGCATTCATAACAGAAAAATAAAACTGAATACTGAAGAAAGGAAAGAAGGAAGGTGGGTTATAGTCATGAAAAGACTGCACTACAGTTATATAATTACTTACTTTTCATTCTTTTGTTGACTGGAATTATACTGTGGTTGCTCCAAGCAACTAAAATTATTATTGGATGCCTTGTCCCATGCATGCATGTTCTCCCTTGTTAAGACCACTTCCATTCATTACTATTATTTTTATTATACATTTAAAGTTTATTACATACATGAAATCCACCCACGTAGAAGAAAGTTGGGTTCATGGCTGTGACACCAAAGTCCTACTCACACTGGTGGCTAAGGGGCTGCTAAGGACATTGTGGCCGAGGACAGGTTCCATCCAGCACACCACTACCAAAGGTAGTCCACACTGGTTGTAAGCAGCCAGCTTCCACTGTCTGCAATTGGGCAACAAAGACACCACCACATGGATCCAGAGCACCCTTGGTGGCTGATACTTGGTTTTGAAAGGTCAGTTACATGGAAACCACATAGGTACTAGGTTTGCTCGATATATGCAGGATCCTATTTGCTTTTGTCTCCCCCACCCATCAGCACTTTGCAGAACACTCAAGCTTTAAACAGGAAAACCAGACTCCAACATTCATCAGCAAAACTGGAGTCTTTGTAGCAATGAAATCACTAAGCACATTTCACAGTCAGACTGGCAACCAAAACCAGCAAGATGATAAAGATTCCCTTTGAAACTGAAAAAAAAACCAAAAAAAACCCCCAAGACTCCAGAGGTGGTGGTGAGATTCTTCCAGGATGTTTGTTGCTGTTTTATATTAGACTCATTCTTCCTTCAAATTCTATTTTAGCAGTAATCTTGATTGCAAGCTTTAACTCCACTGATCAAAGGAATAAGAATACTACTAATCAAAGCTCAGAACCTGATCATCTGTCTTCCAAAGAACTGAATGGATATGTCTGACAAGTGGTTAACTCAAAAGATTTTTTCTAGCAATTAACAGATAGGACAAATAATAAAGAAAAAAATTAGTAAACTACATTCACATTAGTTTAGTTGGCAAGGTTTTGGTACATAAACAAGCACATCTCACCAAAACTGTTAAATTTTAATTTTCGAGTCATTGAATCACTGAATTGCCAAAGTGTTTGTTGTTATGCTGACATCATATCATCAAAAACAACTGTCTGATACAGAAAATTCCAGTATACTAATTCTGTACAAACTTAACTATTAGCATATACACTTCTGGCTTTAGAATAACAACAGAAATAATTCTGTTTTACATGAAAAAAAAAAAATCAAACTAGCATTCACAAAACCTCTAACAAAAAAACCCAAAAAACTTAATATTATTGTTTCCACTGCTTCAGTTTGGGGAAGCAAGGCCTCTAATGTGACCTAATGCCAGCTAGCATCAAGGACCTCCACTACAAACAAAGTGGTTAAAATCAGGTGGTTACAAAAATCAAAATCCTGAAAAATAAAGAGCAGCAAAGAGCAGCTAACACTGCCCAATTCATTAAGATTCTCACGATAAAGGAAGAAAACCACAGATGACCCACAGACCGAGATGCTGACGAATGATCTGCTTGCGAACAGCAGGAACCATGGAGAAGCCTGCTGCTCACACTCCCTGCACACAGAGCAAAGCACTGCACACTGTGAGGTGGTGAGGTTTCGGCTAGAGAGACCAAAAGAGTTAAGGAAAAAAAGAAAGGAATCGGTGCTAGAAGAGTCCCAGTGGTAAACAAAGTAAATCAGGATGCGAACACTGCTGCTGCAATGCACAGTTTGCAGCGGGAGTAAACTTCAGAAGGGGAATGTGAAGGTGGCCCTCCCACTGGGCTATCTAACTGCACCACAGATTCAACTATCTTTGTCACAAGCCACAAGGGGACACAACCCACAAAGTCAGAAGCCCTTGTCACACCAACTTAACAGCAAAAAGTAAATGCAGAAGTTCAAAAAGTGAGGCTTGTGCTTCTGACAGCAAAGTTAATAAAGAAAGCTTTGAATTCCCTTTTTTTTTTTTCTTCCTTCTTATGGCATGTTCTATCTCCTAATCAGAAACAAGATTTCTCTTTCCTAGTCTTTGGTTTTTCTTTGAACTCTTAAGGCAACTGTTTTCCCCTTATAAAGCTTTGAATAATAATTCAGAAGATTTTTTTTACTGTGCTGCGTTTACTATATTCTCCTGTCTGTAGCACAATCACAGGAGAATCACAGCAAAACAAAAATTACTAATAAAGATTAACATGCCCTTTGTATTTATCCAATCAAAATAATGAAAAATAAGTGTAGTTCTAAACAACCCTGTTATTCAAAAACAGTTAACCTGGTATTTAAAACCCCAGAAGTTAAATTTTAATACACTACACCTTAAGGTTTATCTGGTCACAGTGAAATCCATCTAATGAGATTTATTTCACCACTTAAGGAATTCTCCAGACACAAATAAATAAGGAATTATCTCTTCTCAAGTATACCACTTGATTAGACTGCAAAAGCTTCTGCTGCAAATGCCTCTGGCCCAACCTTTAGAGCATGCACCCTTGTCCCAGCCAGCACCTCTACTCTTCCTCACTGTTTATGTATCCCTTCACCCATGACACTGGGGAGTACCCAGTGCCCCAGGGGTGTTCCTGCCTCCTTATCTGAAAGCGAAAGAAAGGCAACAGCAGTAGTATACTATAAGGATATAAGGACACAGGTAGGAACTTCTGCATTTGTTACTGTTTGGATACCAAACCAAAGGACTAGAAATCACACTCCATGCACGCCTTGTTAAACTGAGTTTGTAGTAGTTGTAATGCTTATACTGTCACAAGACATGAGAACTGTTCAACAGTCCCATTAAAACTGAGAGACAGGTTTGGTCTGTGGAATGGGTCAGAATGATTTTCTGCATATTAAAATGATAGACCAGCAATAGTATTACATGTTCAGCATCATTTCTCAGTGATTGTACCTCCTGGAGAACAGTGTTGTTTACAACTTGGCTGCTCAGTTGCCAGTCAAATCTCGGACTGACTCATATACAAGTTTATACATTCAGCTGCCTTTCCAATCAATAAAGACAAAAGCATAAAAGGATGCTCGAGCCTACTCCATCTGTGAGTTTTCCTCATTCTCATGTAAAGACATATATTTATTGAATTACATAAGCAATACAAGAAAGCACCTCGGTAACTACACAAAACTGAAGTAAATCTCTCAAAAACACATGAGCACATATGCACACTACTGCTTGTCTGTGTCATTAGTTGTGCTAAAGGAAACTCCTACTTTAGGAAGGTCCAGCTATGGGAATCATATATTTGAGCTCATGGTAAAAAGGTCTGTGGATCAGCCACAGTAGCCAGCAGTTTCCCTGTATTGTCCCCACAGAGGAAGGCAGCTCCAGGCTGACTGCTACTAGATAGTTGCAATAAAAGTAGAAAGACTGAGGGCAATGACTACTGCTTGGAAGGGCACTCTCCATCACACAAAACACAGCACCAGACCAGCTTTAAATTGGGATGAAGTTGAGCTGAAGTTGGGTAGAGGTGTTTTACTATTAGACCAATAGGTTGTAATAACTCAGTAAATTCAGTAAAACTGCCTATAAGGGTAGATAATTCAGTAAAAAGCTGCCTGCAGAAATGGCCTTTGCTCCTGAAGCACCCTTTGACAAGTAGGTTGAATGTCACTGCCATCGAGCAATGCTATGCTATGCACCAGGTACTGTGTAAACAGCTGTTCAAGACCTCGTGGATTCCTTTCTAAAAGAATCGTAGAATGGTAAGGTTGGAAGGGACCTCAAAGATCATCTAGTTCCAACCCCCTGCCATAGGCCTCCCACTAGCACAGGTCACTCAAGGCCTCATCCAACCTGGCCTTCAACACCTCCAGGGAGGGAGCAGCCACAACCTCCCTGGACAATCTGTGCCAGTGCCTCACCACCCTCACTGTGAAGAACTTCCCCCTAACATCCAGTTTCAATCTCCCCTCTGCCAGTTTAAACCCATTGCCCTTTGTCCTGTCATTGCAAGACCTTGTAAATAGTCCCTCCCCAGCCTCCCTGTAGGCCCCTTCAGATACTGGAAGGCTATTATCAGGTCTTCTCAAAGCCTTCTCTTCTCCAGGCTGCAGAGCCCCAACTCTCTCAGCCTGTCCTTATAGCAGAGCTGCTGCAGCCCTCTGAGTATCTTTGTGGCCCTCCTCTGGGCCCGCTCCAACACTTCCATGTCCTTCCTTTGCTGAGGGTTCCAGAACTGCACACAGTACTCCAGGT
>VWZE01025092.1:592697-651658 GCA_013396675.1 Eubucco bourcierii | reverse complement strand
CAGGTGCAGCACCTTACACTTGGCCTTGTTGATTTCATGAGGTTGGCCTGGGCCCACCTGTCCAGCCTGTCCAATTCCCTCTGGATAGCATCCCTACCCTCTAGCAAGAAACACTGCAACTAAAATGATCACCATCTTCCACACTGCAATCAGCACCCCTGCAAGAAAATTTTGGAAGCTGTTGACCACAGTGACTCATTTCCATATCCCTTTTATGGTGCAGCTTTGATTCGCATGTAACAGAAAGTATCCCTGCTCTCTATTCATATGCTGTCATTCATGATGTCACAGAGGTAGAGGTAGTATTAAAAGGGAATATTGCTTAGGCATCTTCTTGCTCCAGTTAGGCAAACAATTTTTTTTTTTTTCCCAAAAAGCACTAGGTTTTCATTAACTCAGTTTACAAAAGTAAAAAAAAAAAAATCTAAAAAGATAAACTTTTTCAACAATGTCTTATACTGAAATTTCAGTACAGAAATGCAAAAATCAATCACTGAATACTGTCTTCATTATATGAAACCTTAATTTAAATGTCTCTTTCCAAAGAAATCCCATGACTGAATGCAACATAGATGTGAACATCACAACTATATAAAAAATCATGGAGCAGATGTTGTTGAAGTTTCCTCCATAAAGACAGACAAGAAGAGCAAACATCTGTCAGAGATAAACTAGAGGGATTCTGGGATTCCTCACAGCCCTGCTTTTCAATGATTCTAAGAAAAACTGACTTCTTTAGACACTTTTGAAAACTTTTGCCTAAGAGTCAACAGACACCATGCAAGTCAACTGTTTACTTTTTTTTTTAAATTAAATTGAAAAAAACCACTAATCTGTAGAATTACTATTAACAGACTTTAAAAGTAGCTCTTTCCATGAGTCTACATTCTCAATAGTCCAAATCAATCATCCTCCATCATGGCTTTATTCATATCATAGAATGGTCTGGGTTGGAAAGGACCTCCAAAGGTCATCTAGTCCAACCCCCTCTGCAGCGATTCGGGGCACCTTCAACTAGATCAGGTTGCCCAGAGCCCTGTTGAGCTGAACAGTTGATCTATTCAACACAGCACTGCCATTTCTCTGCTATTGTGTTCAGTCTTTGTCCCTGTCATGCTAACAGCATGAAATGTTTACGTAATTATCTTAGAATATTTGTAAAAACAATAGTTCACACACATTCATCTGAAGTAACCAAGGCACATCTTTAAACACTGACATTTTACTATAACTACATACATACAGTTTAGCAACTGAGGTGCTGAGTATAGCTCCATGCCAGTATGATTACACATTTGACTCATTTGGTTCTCTGATTTGTTTTTTGATTGCTAACTTAAGCTAATGCAATTTTTGTGATTTTTCTACTTATTTTCTCGGTCTTATTTATCTACAGTGAAACATAAGACTGTATTTTTAAACAAGACACTAAACAAGGTTGTTAATTAGAAAACTAATCTAATAAACTAGTAGATACAAAAATGTTCCATGGCATGAGTCGAGAAAAATATCTTTGTACGCTAGTACTATTCAAGTAAGATTGAGAGCCTTATTTTGCAGTTCATAGCAAGGCCTAATAAAGACAAAACACACATCTATGTTCGGTCACAGAACAGACAGAGAATTTCAGTAGGTGTGAAGGATAATATACACTGACTCAACACATCAAATTTCTTAGAAAATGAGCAGAACTTACAGAAAATGATGAGGTGTCCTTTGAAACTGCAATGGGGTAAATTCCATCTCCTAGACGCACGGAGAGCTCCCAGCTACTTCTCTTAGATTTAGCAATAGGAATTCTAAAAAAGTGACAGACAGAAGAACAGTTTTTAACTGAGATTTCATGCTTCTTCCTTTTTAACCAGGTCATGAAAGTTGTATGTTATTTTCCATCTATAGACACAGTCAGAGAACATACTTGAAGGAAAAAGAAAAAACAACAACAACAACAACAACAAAAACCCCAACCCACAAACAAATAAACAAAAACAAACAAAAAAAATCCTAACCGCATTTTTCTGTCAAGTAGCATATTTAGAAGGAAATAAAGAATCATAGAATCATAGAATGGTAAGGTTGGAAGAGACCTCAAGGATCATCTAGTTCCAATCCCCTGTCATAGGCAGGGACACCTCCCACTAGGACAGGTCACTCAAGGCCTCATCCAGCCTGGCCTTGAACACCTTCAGGGAGGGAGCAGCCACAACCTCCCTGGGCAACCTGTGGCAGTGCCTCACCACCCTCACTGCAAAGAACTTCCTCCTAACATCCAGTTTCAATCTTCCCTCTGCCAGTTTAAACCCATTGCTCCTTGTCCTGTCATTACAAGGCCTTGTCAGTAGTCCCTCCCCAGCCTTCCTGTAGGCCCCCTTCAGATACTGGAAGGCTACTATCAGGTCTCCTCAAAGCCTTCTCTTCTCCAGGCTGCAGAGCCCCAGCTCTCTCAGTCTGTCCTCATAGCAGAGCTGCTCCAGCCCTCTGAGTATCTTTGTGGCCCTCCTCTGGGCCCGCTCCAACAGTTCCATGTCCTTCCTGTGCTGGGGGCTCCAGAACTGCACACAGTACTCCAGGTGGGGTCTGATGAGAGCAAAGTAAAGCAGCAGAATCACCTCCTTTGCCCTGCTGGCCACGTTGCTCTTGATGCAGCCCAGGACTCGGTTGGCTCTCTGGACTGCAAGTGCACACTGCAGGCTCAATTCCTTTCTAGATTTGCCTTGACACACTGAATACAGTGCTGAACTCATAGCAGGTTCTTGAATACAGCCAGTGTTTGCTGCAAAATTAGCTGAAATAGGATGAAAACCGGATGAGAAAGTGGTTTGGCAGGAGAATAGCAACAGTTATAGCTGAAGCATTCATTTTCTGGGCAAACTATAATTACCATTTTGTTCATCTCATTCTTAGTAAAGCTTAATTAAAGGCCAATTACAGACAAAGGGTTCAACCAAAGAAGTAATACAAGTAATTCTATAATTAATACTCATTTTAGAGTATCTCATCCACAGAGCACTTCAATCGAACTGAAAAAAAAATTTATACATCATCACGGCCCACATGCAGGATTATACCTATTCCTGCAGTATACTGTGGTTGTGCCAGTTATCAAGTAATAAAAGAATCCTGGATCTTTTCAGCTTTAGCTTAAAGAAGCACACTTGACAGCAAAAGAATGAGGTTTGAGTCTCATAGCAAAATAATCAGGCCCAAGTCTCCACTCTTGGAAGTTCAGAGTGAAGGAAATAATTTTCAGCTATTTTATTTGAATATATAATTGATTTCAGATTCTTCAGCCTTAATTTCTCAAGTCTCTCCCAATGATTGCAATGACTGGCATTCAAATGTATGCTACAACTTTTCTGATGAGTGGTATTAGCATCAGCAACCACCATATAGCCTTAAGAGAAAGTATAAAGGTGGAACTTGAACTCCGTTAAAACAAAGACACATTATATCAGTGCAGCTTTACTTACTGACTTTTTCTCATAACAAATCCACAGAGGTAAGTTCATCACCTTTAGGTCTCTTCCTAAGGCTAATTTCTGCTATAATACCCATATAGTGTATATTATAGAGCACACTACACCATTTTACTACAGTCTTCAGGGCAAGGGAGGTGATTCTCCGCCTCTGCTCTCATCAGAGCCCATCTGGAGTACTGTGTGCAGTTCTGGAGCCCCCAGCACAGGAAGGACATGGAACTGTTGGAGCAGGTCCAGAGGAGGGTCACAAAGATGATCAGAGGGTTGCAGCAGCTCTGCTGTAAGTACAGGCTACAAGAGTTGGGGCTCTTCAGCCTGGAGAAGAGAAGGCTTTGAGGAGACCTGATAGTAGCCTTCCAGTATCTGAAGGAGGCCTACAGGAAGGCTGGGGAGGGACTATTGACAAGGTCTTTCAATGACAGGACAAGGAGCAATGGGTTTAAACTGGCAGAGGGGAGATTTAGACTGGATGTTAGGAGGAAGTTCTTTATAGAGGGTGGTGAGATACTGGAACAGGTTGCCCAGGGAGGTTGTGGCTGCTCCCTCCCTGGAGGTGTTCAAGGCCAGTTGGACAAGGCCTTGAGTGAGCTGTGCTAGTGGGAGGTGCCCCTGCCTATGACAGGCGATTGGAACTAGATGATCCTTGAGGTCCCTTCCAACCTTACTATTCTATGATTCTATGACTCTTCAGTCTTAAAACTTGGAAACAAATTCCTGCATTACACCAAGTGACTCTTCCTATGTCTGCTCAAAGACAGTGCTCAGGTTCCTCCCTCACCTGCACAGGTGTTTCTCCATGCAGAATCATCAGGGAGAAGCACCTGTGAGGCCTCCTGATGTGACAGGCAGAGAAATTATTTGCTAAACCAAGGATAAACACATGGACTTGATAAGGATTTTGAACAATTACTTCAAGACCAGGGTTTTAGACACCTCAAACCTAAGCAAGTAACAAGTTCAGGTACCTTGTTAAGTATTAGGTAAGGAGTTTCAAATAAATGCAACATGTCTGAAAAAGGGAAATGAAAGCACCATTTATGTATCAGTTGCACAAACAGATGTGTAGTTATCATTAGTTACTGCTGGATCTAAGCCAAGTAAGGCCTACACCAGATTTCACCAAATGTCTTATATCACTTCTAACTATCACTACCCATAAAGTTAATGAAAAATAACCTGTTCCTGCACTAATGATGCCAAGTGTCACCTTTTGCATTTAATGTACAGTGACAATTGTCAAAACAACAAATCTGAGGGAGTCTCTCTGGCTTGTTGGGTGCAATGACATTTCTCAGCACCTTGACTTGAAATTCCTGCATGTCACAAAAACGTTTTGACCGGCTGATAGGAAACACGACAGACACAGGAGTTCCTGAAGAAGAGGAACAGGAATTTCCTGCACAGGTACAGGCAGCAAGCTGAGAGATGTTTTCATTGCACTTCCTGGTATCAGAACACCAGTAAGGAGGAATGCAGGCAGGGTGTTGGCAAAGTCTGGCTAAATTCTCCATGGTACTCCACTGCAATAACCAACAGCATTTAGTGGTTTATAGAAATGTCATATTTCTTGTATAATTGGTCAGACCTCATCTCAAACACAACTGAGTAGATGCACTTCACTGGTGGCATGAGATTCCTTATAACCCTGCTGGCATGGCCCTGTTTCATATTGCGTTTGACTGGAAGTGACCTCATGAATTTGGCTGCTGGCCATCAAAGGAAAGACAGTCTTGTTCTCCAGCAGGGATTATTTTTGTTCAGTCCTGTCTTGCTGAGCTTTGTCAAGTGTATCTCCAAACAGGATGCATGCCTCTTGAAAGGCACGACTATGATCACTGCTTTGCCTGGGTTTCAAACAACCACAAAGGCATGTAATTCCTCTCTCTGCACCACTGGTGGTCAGGAGGGCAAGGTCCAGAGCTGCATCTAATACCAAGCACACAGCAAGTTGTGCCTTCCTCTGGAATTGCTAGATCCATTTGTACAGGGACATTTTTTCAGTTTGGCTTATCAAACACCTGTGGCTTTGTAACCGTAACCTACAGTTGCACTGATAAGGCAGCTACATTAGCTCATGAAAGTCCTTCTTTTTGTTCATTAAATCAAATTCCTCTCAAATAAATTACCTTGTAGTAGACTCCATTTTGATGAGATTCAGAAATGTCCTTTTAGTAAGGATGACAACGTCCAAATGTAAGGATCCAATTTTCTTGGATATGTAAAGGAAGTTGCTCAAGTTTGTGAACTACTTTAGAAAGGCAGAAGTTTCTATCAGGCTTTTGATATTTTTTGTTGTTGTTTTGTGGGGGGGTTGTTGGTTTGGATTTTTTTTTCTTGGGGGGGAGGGTTAAATGCCTGAGAAGTCCCTGTGCATGGGAAAAAATCTTTGTACTTGGCCAAGGTTGCTTTCTTAGCTGAGAGCTCTTCTAAGTCCTCCAAAGGGAAAACATCTGGACTTCCGAATACATTTTCAACTAGTTCAAGGAAAACTCCCCAAACTTCTTGCTATTATCAAAAATCCATAACTTTTAAGATCTCCCAGTTTTGGCAAATAGCATGTCATCAAATACATCACTTCTTTCAAATATAAAGAAGGCTCCAGGAAGAAATGTGGGTTTAGCAGCAAGATGCCTGCCAGGTGAAGTGAAAGCAGGGACACAGAGAGGCTGTGCACCATTGTCCCTTGCCAGGGGTATAACACACAAAGGGAAGAAGAAAGCAAAGGTAGCACTGCAGCTGCAACGATGGGAGGCAGGTGAAGAAGGATGTTATGAACTCCCTTCATACCGCAACAGGCAGTTCTCAATCTCTCCACTCCATATTTCTTCTACAGGGAAGTAGCTCAAGTAACAGGGCACAGACAAACTGTATGGTGATGGCCTGGCTCTAAGTCATAAAGGTATTAGTCTGAAACACTGAAGTTACAAAACCAGATAAATGGTGTGAGAAGAAAACCAGCAGTGTTTGCCTGTTTAGTTGTTTATTTTCTACGTCTGTCACTGCTTGTTCTACTACAGATGATGTCATGCTCCCATAATTTATTTCACACTTCGCATAGTATATCGCACTCCTTTGACCCCAGACTGCAATGAAAGAAAGAGAGGGAGATACTTCACAATAATGCAGCAATTATAGTCCCTGCCTTCTTTGCAAGTTTTCAGTAAGGAAAGAAGACAGCTGCTGCAAACTTTAAATCAACACACACTCACTGTGCTCATGGAAAACAGAAACTAGGTAAACCGTTATCTATTCCGGTCAAAACCAAATAACAAAAGAAAACATTCACCAAAGCAAGTCAAGTAATAACTGTGCCCCAGCCCATCCATTTTGATTGTCATCAACCAATCAGATAGAAGGAGCTCAATAAAACTACAATTTTCTGCAGTTTGTGGCAAATAAACTCCCCTCTTCTGATTAATGTTGATGATGTAATGAGCTATGATAAATGTTGCCAGCTCCAAAAGCATCAGGAAATTGAATATAGATTTTTTTTTTTTAAACTTCCAATTCAAAATGTGAGTTCTAGCATGAGGAGGGAGGGAGAAGCTTAAAAATTCTCCTGTGATATTTTTGCTCCATAATACTTTATGTAAACACATACAAATCCCAAACTATCATAATAAATTCTCCGATACGACACTCCATAAAGCTGTTCTTCAATTGTGCAATTACCTATTCAGCAGTTAAATAAAAGTGAAATATTGACTTAAAACAATGTTAATGGTCAAAGAATCATTAAGAAATCCTTCATCATAACTTTCACAGCAGGTGGCCTGTAAAATGATCAAGAATAATGTGCTGGATTCTGTAGCCACCAAGGTCAGTTTCTGCATACAAATCTTTGCAGGGGGAGAAAAAAAGACCTTCAGAAAGTGGGCCATTCATCTGAACCAAGTTCAGAGAATTTCCAGCACTGTGAAAAGATATGTTATGCAAGCACATAGATGTATTCAGTGGGGGTAGACTGAACCAGCTACATGGAGACTACAAAGGAGCCCTCCCATGGCTCATGAATAAGTCGAGGAAATGATCAGAAAAAAATGGAGAGATGTTTAGACAGATGGCCCACTTAAAATGCCTGGGACAGGGTATAAGCAATTTTAATGAAACTTTAGATCTACCATATAAATTGTTTCTTATTTTTTCTGTCCTCCCACCCCACCCCCACCCCTAAAAAAAAAAAAAACCAAGAAAGGCAAATAGAAATTTAACAATTCAAACAAGAGTCTATCTTATGATGTTAAAAAATTTAAAAGGGAAGTAAATCTCACACTTCTAACCGTTATTGGTTTAATAAATTCATATACAAAGAAATATCCTTCATAGAACCTTGAACTATCAGATGAAAATAAAAGCAGGGAATGGATAGATTAGAAGAATTCTAAACAGAAATGTACTGCCAAACAAAACAAAAATCTAAGCTTTACTAAGTACTTTCAACACTTTCCAACATAAAAGTTCATTGTTGCACAGAAAAGATAAAAGCAGCACTTTCACAGGATTATTTTAAGAACTAAAAATTATGTCAAAGGAACTTAAGAATATGGGAATATTTTATTCAGCAAGTTGAAGTATTTTCTGCATCTATTCACAATTTCTACACATATTCAGATTGATACATCTATACATACCATATGCACTATTACATAAAAGTGGATTCTCCTTCTTTCTGCTTTATGTGCATATACCTCTTTCACCAAAAGTATGAAAATATACCATCATTACAGGAAATTACAGTTCTGAGTATGGCATACAAAATAATAACCTCTACCAGCCTTGTGTGCCAGCTGATCAGACAAAGGCTAAGAGAATTACTCAATGGTTATCTCAGAATGGTTTTACATTACATATTCTTACATACTACATTTAGATCAATAACAAATATGCATCTTTATAGGCATGTACTCTGCCTGAATAGTCACCACAGGGAAAAAATAAATTACATGGAAGGTAAACTATAAAATAAAAACCACTGCTTTAAAAGGATGTTGTGGAGTGGGATGTGCTTGAATACAAAACTGTGTACGTCTGGATGCTTCCCTTTCCTTTCACAGAAGCCTTTTGGGTTATTTGCATTGACATAAGGGCCTGTAATCCAGTGCTCAATGAAAACCTCCAGTGCCTTCATCAGAACTCCAGATCAAGGCTAAATAAACAAACTGTCCTAAATCTTGGGTGAATTTAGCTACTCAGATCTAACTGTGTAGCTCAACACCTTTCATCTTCATTTAACTGAGAAGAAACCCTGCAGGCAATCTGAGCTCACCCTGGCTCACCCTATTCCACTGAAAAGGTCTCCAAGCATGCAGTAGTTGGGTCCCACAAAGAGTCACCCTAAGCAGACTGTTTTGCAACTCACTTCCTCAGCAGCCTGGCAGGGGGGCAGGAACTCAGGGCTCCTCTGCCAAAGCTACTCCTGTAGCCTTGAGGAGAGTATGCTCCAAGCATACAGGCAAACATCAACAATTCTAAGACTCTTGAAAAATATTTTAAGGCTCTTCTAGTTTTACGTCTATCAGGAAAAGGAAGTTGGATGCCAGCACCCATCTTGTTATAACAAATTCATGTTTGCAGTGCATATGTTCAGAGAAAGAAGTATGCGGGTTACCAGCCTGCTCTGGCCTGTGAGGGTTCACATCTACCTTCCATCACTCAGGAGAAAGAAAAGCGAGGGTCCAGGTAGGCATTAGGCCACTCAGACTCACCATGCTACCCTGCTGATGTCTGGAAGGAACGAGAGATTGATAAAGACATGTGGAATGCAGTTTTGAAGCCAGATGGTGCATCATCTAAGATAAAGTTTGGTCCTACACCAGAAAAGTTTTGTGCACTTTGCATTTAAGAAAATGGATGAAACACAAAGCAATCCCAGGAGCTACAAATACACTCCAAGACCTCTCCATTTCAGGGAAGGGTCAGACTAATTCTCCCTCAGCCAATGCCAGCATACACTGACAATTACAAATAGATAAATGTAAAACATGATACCTGAAACTCATTTCCTTGTCTATGACATGTCAGAGCCTACTTTAGCATTCTGGAAGAAGAAAACATCACAAGCATTAATGCCGGATAAGAGATGTTCCTCCTTGTCTCATTGCAAGCATTTGTGAAACGGGAATCACGGAAGATTCAAATTATGTGTTCACAAGTACAGAGAAAAGACATTTATTTTCTATATAATTCACAAGTCTGTTCTTCTGATCTGTCCTTTCAAACCATCTGTCCTAAATCAGCAAAACTATTTACCAAAGAACCAACTACTTGCAAGCAGGTGTTTTTAATCAGATCAGTCAACAACGCTGACTTGTGCGCGCTGACAATTGTTACTGAGAGAAAAATCTGTTCGGTATCAAAAATATTTGGGACTATTTCTTCCTCATTAAAGCATTTAATTTCACAGTTTTGTTTCTCTCTTACCACCTTTTCATAAGAGAGTTTGCTTCGGGCAGTTGGGAAAACTAATAACAATACACTCCACTAAAGGAAAATTACAGACTCCTTTTCCTGTACAGTTTTCCTTTATTTCCTTGATCGAGGAAGCTTATTAACTCTCTTATCGTGCAGATATTTAATAATAGCCTCAAAGTAATTATCTCATTTTATTTTAACACTCAGAATCACTGTGATGCAGTAGGGAGGACTCACCAAGTAGCAGTTACGTCCTTTCATATAACATGATGATATTGGGCAGTAGCTGTTTGCTGGGCAGCCTGCTTCCTGCACCTCCTCCATTCAAGAAGTGGCTGTGTCCAGTAGTAATTAATGTGACATTTCTCATTGTATATGAAATTTAGAATATTATGTGTTTCCCATGCATTTTAAAAGTAGGCAGTAAGCAATCTCTAATCTACTAACATGAAAACAGAGGTGAAATGATTAGAAGACTACCTGACCATAGGTTTGATAACAGTCAGTTTTTATATCTACACATGACTACTTTCCACACTTGACTATTTTTTAAACACCCAGGCAAACTCCCTGTTAGGTTTGCTGTACTCATCCCAACGGCAAAATCTGCCTGACTCATAGTCTACTAAGTTCAAATTAAATTGCCACTAACTGCCACGAACCTGATTTTTAAATGCATTTGGTATCTCTCATCCTTTTTGCCAGAATTTTGAATTTCATTCACTCTCTTTTTAAGTTGAAGTTCTGGAGAGTATGGTATCTGGGATGTAATCAAGACAACATACAGTGGTTATGAGAACAGCAGTGTTCTAGTTCAAATTGGGAGCAGTCCTCAAAGCAAATGATACCAATCATCTGCAGTTACGTTGCTTTGCAGAACAGTCTAAGGACACAGGAATCGGGCCTCTGTCTGACGCAAAAAAAGACAGATATCAGGCTCTAGAACTGCATGCATCATACTCAAACCATAAATGGGCATTCAGTTCACAGCATTCACTATATAACTAACTGAAAGTCAAATACACACAGTGAAAGTATCAGCTCCCCACCATCTATCAGAAATCCATTTGTACTGGCACACACTCTAAAGACAGTTAGATTAAATACTGAAGAATCTTTTAGTCACATAAGGAGATTTTGATCTTGATTACAATTTCTGCAACTGCACTTGAGTCACAGATTTAAGAATAAACAAACCCCTGAGACTTAAATTCAAGCTCAAAACCTCTTGTTCAGTTGCCTCTGTAAAAAAAGACTTAGGTTTTAAACGCTTAGACATTTGCCAGCTCCTCTCATTTGAAAGCAATGAGAATACTGCCTGGTGCAGCAGCTTTGTAAAAAAAAAAAAAACCAAAACAAAAAACATTCTGCCAGAATAATTCTAAACAAGAGTTTCCCACTTGCTGCAAACTTCATTGTAGCAGAACAAAGAGAGTATATCCAAAAACTTAACCATCTCATCCCAATGAGATGAGTTTCATAACACAGATGTACTAATCATGCATGTTTTGTTGTTATTTCTCTTCTATATGAGGCTTAATTCAGGAAATACATAGAATGCATAGTCAGGACAGTACATGAGCTAGAAGAGGATGGTCAGATTCCCCTTACTAACTATGCCATATACCACAGTGCAAAACAGAAGAAAGTCAAGAACAGTGATTAATTCACAACAATGTATTTTTCTAGACAGCGGTTCGCTTTTCAAAAAGATGTTTTATTGCATACATAAGAGCTAGTGCTGTGTGACACCACAGACAAGTGAGAACAGGGTGTTTGGCTATTCAAGCCAGGGTCTGACAAGCAATGTGACAGCTACTTTTCCTCCCTAACATGTGAAAAAATGTGACACGTTTCATGGATTCTAAAGCTTTGTTCTTTACTTCTATGCTAGATGCCTATGGAACTAATGCCACTAATTCTGCTAAGTGCAAGGGGAAAAAAAAAAGGAGATGAGAAAAACCCCAAGAGTTCATTAAAAATTATACTAGACAATATAAAGCATGCATATTTAAAATAAGTAGTAGTTCTTCACATCTAGAAAATTATAGCATATAGCAGAGCTCCAGTGACTTGTATTAGCTTAAACAGATCATGGAAAGGTAGCATTTGGAAGGGAGCTCTGAAGATCATCAAGTCCAACCCCTCATACCAAATGAGGATCACCTAGGCCACACAAAAATGCATCCAGATGGGTCTTAAAAGTCTCTAGAGGAGACATCACAACCTCTCTGGGCAGCCTGTTCCAATACTTCATCACCTTCAAAGGAAGTTTTTCTTTATGTTTAGGTGGAACTTCTTGTGTTCTAGTTTGTGCCCACTGACTCTTGTCTACTTAGTCGCTGGGCATTACTGAAAAAGTCTGGTCCCATACTGCTGATACCCACCCTTCAGAAGCAATTTATAAGCATTAATAAGATCTCCTCTCAGTCTTCTCTTCACCAGGTTAGAGAGTCCTATGTCTCTCATGTTTTCCCCTTAAGAGAGATGCTCCAGTTCCCTAACTCTCTTTGCACTCCTCCAGTGAACTCTCTTCCAGAAGTTTCCTACCTCTTTTCACCTGTATTTATTTTACATTGCTTAAGCACTAAGAATCCAAGCCAGAGAAACTCAGGTTCAAATTGTTTTTTTAACAAAGTCATATGTATTAAAAAGCAGATAAATCTCTGCTTTCATCCTTATAGTAAGACACCTGCCATTGCTCATCTTATGGTCTCACAAGTTAAAAAAAGAAAGAAAAAAAATGTCTGTAGGCTTCTTACTTAGCTATAGTTATACACAGCAAATGTGAATGAGCGTTTCAGAATAAATTATTAGTTTAAGATTGATTGTGGAGGACAAAATAATTTGTAACAGATACTGCCTCGTGCTCACTATTAATAACAGAGACTTTTTCTTACTAAGTTTCTGCTGACAGCCAGGTTGTGTAGATGGTATGGACCCAAGGAGCAGCAGTAACTGCCTGCGAAGTTTAACACAAAGTGTGTCTTCTACTTAAGACCTCCTTCTGCTTAATTTGGGAGAATGCTAACAAATAAAGCATAAGAACACAATAGTGCCTGTACTGGGTGGCCTAAATATCCATCTGGTCTGAAATACTGACTGATTAATGGTAGCTGGTCAAATGAAGTATAAGAACAGTACAAGAACGTAGTCATGTTTTTACAGTGTATTTAACTACAAGTTCCCTCTCCTTTCTTACCTTTAGTCAAGACAATCTGCACTTAACAAAGTAGTTTTGTAATTCAGACAGCAAATAAATAATTCTCCTAGATACAAAACATTTTTCAAACAAAACCACAACATATATATAAATAATACTACCCATATATAATATGTGCCATTCTTATATGCTATAGAAAACACTTTTTTCTTTTAAATATGATTCTTACAAATCCAATTATTATTTAATTAATCTGATTATGTATAGTTTAAAAAGATAGTAGTTTCCCTTTCTTCATAAGGTAACACACAAAACTACTTTTCTGTGAATGTTCCTACTCTATAAACGATTACAAGCAAACAGCTTATCTGTAGTCAAGAGGATGTTCAAAACCTGCATCATTTCTTCTGACACAGAAAAAAAGATGTTTTGAAAAGAAAGAGTAAAGTAAAACTGTTACACAAAGTTGACATGACACACATTACCTAACTGGTTTTGATCTCCAGCTATGACCCTAATGGTATCTCCTGAAAAACTGCATGGAGAGCTATCAACCATCAGCACAGAAACAAATAAACAGCAAGGGATGAGCCAAAGGATTTTCAAAACACACCTTCAGAAGGTATGGCAGCTGAGAAGATGTTCTCATGAAGTTGCTTTCAACCCAAACCACTCCTTTATGCTCTCCTGCTCACACTGAGGGAATCCACATATGACAGTCATGTTGCCTGTGTCCAAAGTCCCCCTGCCCATATCAAACATAATTTCCCTAAAATGCAAACTATTACAGCCCCTTCTGAGCCTTTTTGTGCGATGTGAGCAGGTCTTAATCTCTGAAGAGCTGTTCTTCATCCTTTACAGGCTGTGAACACGACAATTTCTCATGGCAATCTCAACTTTTTTAAACTGTGACAGAGTAAAATGCTGTCAGCCCTCTCTAACCTTTGTCTCCGAAGACGCATATGAATGGTTGAAAGTTGGGGAAGTTCAAAAGAGATGTGGAATGTGCTGTAATGCCCAGTGTAAGGAGACTGAAGTTTAAATGGTCCTAACACTACCACGATTTTGGAAATCACTGGAATAGAGATTCACTCTATTCACTCACAAAGAATTCACTTAAAATAGGTGTTAAGACTTGGGAAAAAGAAGCCTGCAAGAGAGGCAGACGTGTACTGTCCAAGATCAAAGAGTGGAAAAAATCACAGCTAATAGAAGAATAAGGTGGACTTAATGTTAGTAAGCATCTTAAAATGCCTCAGGATATGAGTAACAAGAAAAAAGGATTAGCTGCAGGGGGATGTGGGGAAAAGGTAGGATTTAGAAGTACTCTCTCTAGTTCAAGGAAACAAACAGAGAAAAGTTGTCAGTTTATAGTGTCTCCCTTGTCTAAGGTCTTTAAGGGCTAGATGCAGCCAGATGAGGACTTGCTTTATGTTTCAGTGTCTGGTAAAAAAATGGGCAGCAAGGTCTTAAGAAAATCATTACTGCATAATCAAGATGTGTCAGATCACCATCCATCTCAGAGAGAGAAGCCTGGTAAAGAGAGAGGTTTAAAGCCTAGGAAGGATAAAATAAAACAAATAACCCAGATTTTTTTTTAGGTGCTTTGAAAATCTGGAATACAATAGGTAAATAAACCGTCTGTATCATTGCACTACTAACTGCAGCACGACTAAATTCACTAAGCATCACAGAGAGACAGCATAAAGAGTCGTCATCATCGCCTAAGTCAATGAGTAAACATCCCTGGTTTCAAAAGAACCAGTCCTGTGCTGTTCTTTCCTGCCCAAGTCTTTCTCACACCACAGGCTTTGAAGATGCATGTTAAAGAGAAACCACAGCCAAACAAATTCCAAGTACCACATCTAATTACATAGAGAAGTAAAGCACTAAAGAATGGTCTGTGAAAAGATTATTAAGGCATCATCCATAATCACAAAAGGAAAAGCCATTTGAGCAGTCTCAACACAGATCAGGTCTCTGAATACTTCCTATGAACTAACAGAAATCAGGATGGTAGTTCAGGCACCATCTACCCCAAGTATCCCATTCGAAATATTACGATACATCCATGTAGATTTTCTTTTAAGATTTGCAACACCACCAAGTGTGCTGGTTTGAGGCTAATTAGAATATTTTAATAGAGAAAATTACACTATAGGCTGTGAAAGGAAAACATCATGATGTCTACTTCACTCATACGCTTGCTGGAGAACTGTTTGGGAACACTAACCAAAACAATTGATAAGTCAGTCTCTCTCTGGCTCTTGCTGGAACAGGAGCTGCTGGGGGATCTAGCAGCTTCTGGGCTCTGGCTCCTTTGCTGATTAATCCTCACTAACCACNATTTATTTTTATATATAAATATATATATATATATATAATCTGTTTTTCAAACGAGAAACACTGTACAATTAATATACCCATCTTAAAATGCATTTATGCATTAATGACAGGATGAGGGGCAATGGGTTTAAACTGGCAGAGGGGAGATTTAGATTGGATGTTAGGAGGAAGTTCTTTGCAGTGAGGGTGGTGAGGCACTGGAACAGGTTGCCCAGGGAGGTTGTGGCTGCTCCCTCCCTGGAGGTGTTCAAGGCCAGGGTGGATGAGGCCTTGAGTGACCTGTACTAGTGGGAGGTGTCCCTGTCCATGGCAGAGGGTTGGAACTAGATGATCCTTGAGGTCCCTTCCAACATTACCATTCTATGATTATTAGGGCTTTCCTTTGAGTGGGTTTTATTCAATATATACAGGTTAAGTCTGGGCTTCTTTGCAATGCCATGTTCTTAAGTTTTGTTCATAGCAAAATTAAACCCTTCCTTGCCCTCTCCACCTGTTATACCCACATGATTGAGACTAGAACATGACAGATAAAAAGTCCTTTGCACTACACCTGTAATTACAATTACAGACATAGTATATGAAATTCTGAGTACATCTATCACAGACTTTTACTTAATTCCCTCTAAACAGGTAGGGGACAATCTAGCTGGTTCTAATTCTTTTAAGGAGGCAAGCAGGAGTAGCTCTGTAGGGTCACAGTTATAAGAAATCAATGATTTTTCAGATAGGAAAATAGCGGTTTCATTTTATTTTTGTAATCATCTATTGTAGCATACTCTAAATTCATTATTATTCTCTTTTCCAAGTGTGCTGGTTTGAGGCTAATTAGATATTTTAATAGAGAAAATTACACTATAGGTTGTGAAAGGAAAACAATGGTGATGTCTACTTCACTCATAGGCTTGCTGAAGAATTGTTTGGGAACAATAACCAAAATATATAGATAAGTGAGTCTCTGTCGCTTGCTGGGAGAGCAGTTCGGGCGGTCTAGCATCTTCTGGCTCTGGTTCCTCTGCCGATTAATTTTCACTAACCACTTTTCTTCTAACTCTCCCTGGCCGATCCTGCTTTTTACCTTGCATTTACCTTGCATGTAAGGCAAACCTTGGGTTAAGGTGCAGTGGTGGGGAAAAGGTGGAAGGGTGGTTGGGAGCCCCTCCAGGGATCTCTGATTTCTGGGAGGGGAGTTGTGTTGCTGTATTACTTTTAACTTGTATATGTCTGTAAATATTCCTGTCTATAGTGTATATCTCTGCTTGTATATTGTGCTGAGCTGTAAATAGAGCTTCAGTCCTTAACTTCCAGCCAGCTGAGTTCTAGTCTGGGTCATTTTACAAAGTGTGGGGTGGTGGGGAACTCCCAAACCATCACACCAAGAAAATTTATATAGCCTGCTGTTCACGCTATGATAGTTTGCATGTACAGGAAAAACAGACACTTACTAATTCCCTATTTCTACTTAATCAACTGCATCATCCCATTAAATTCTAATTTTTATGCATAGAAATCACTTGCTATTCAGCTTGCAGTTCCATACACATATCTGGCAAGCTGTCTGAAGCAGGCTGACAGGAATTGGTCAGACATTTCACTTCTTAACCATGCAATAACAGGACTTTAATCCTATATTTGCATTAATTTGATTACAAGCACTTCCAGGTAAAAGTAATCCAAAACTGTATGTCTAAAGATTACCACATAAGCTTCTGGTAGTTGGTTTTTTGGGTTTTTTTTTTAGAAGAAAAATATTTTTGCCCTTTCTCATTCAGCCATTTGGGGTTTTATTAATAATCTTCTCATTACTGTACTCATCTTCTTTTTTTTTTTTTTTAATTTTATGTAAGGTAATTTCTATGAAGATTTGACACTGAAGTCAGAGGCTTCATTACCCTGCAAAATATATCCACAGTTCAAAGTATTTAAGAGGGTTAAACAAAACGCAAACATTTAATGCAACATTAAGCATGTGAAATAAAAACTTGATTGCCTAAAGAAAGCATGCTATGCTGTTACCCTGGTGACAGGTTAAAAAAGGATTGTGAGCTGAATGGCTGTATGATATGAAATTAAAATGTTTCACATTGAACAATCCAAAATGAATTGGGAAAGGTTAGAGCAGAGGAGAGAGAAATCAATTCTCCAATGGCAATGGTGAATGGAAGTGAAGTCTGAATAGGATTTGCCAGTGGGGTGCAACAGCTGCCAAATATCCTGCAGCCAAAGAATTACAATAATACTGATGAAGTGTGCAAGAGCTTTTGGAATCATTGCAGGGAACAGAGAAATACTCCTACAATAATGAGGCCATTCTGCATCCCATCCCACTTTCGCAGTTGAATCAAAGGAAAAAGAAACGGCTGAAAATTGTAATACTCACTAACAAAGGTATAAATGAATTATCTATCCCTTCAATCAATACCTTATATCTAACTGCAGCCTTTGTGAACCATGAATGAAGCAAGTATGCTAAAGAATGGACAAATCGAGACACATACGTGTAAAAGTATGCAGACAGTGTTGAATGAGAGACTTTTTCTTCCCATGTATTTTGTTGACAACATCTCTACTGCAACAGCATGCAGAATAAGCTACACACGACACAAACAAACAGCAGGACACCACCAATGCCTCAAGGAACTTCACAAGATATGGTGTTGATGTTCATTCTTATCTTTTTTATGCTAATAATCATAGGAAAGAAACATCAGTAAAGCTTCTCACATGAGCATAGTTACATACATTTACTGAGCCCAGAGTCCCCCAAACTAAAAACTTTGTCCTTCCATAAAATCCTCCAACACAATTTCATTTCTTCCCTTTGAAAATCCAAATAAAATATACAGATGGAGAGTAAAAACTATGCTAAAAATAGGTGTAAAACAACCAGGCGACACGCAGCAACTAGCACGCACCTTGTTAGTTCTATGGTTTCATTACATGCACTTCTTACACAGAGATGAATATTAAAGAACACGTTTAGAAGGCATAAAATGACACTGACAGAAAATAATCTTTCAGCTTACAAAAGGGATAAAAGTAAAGAGAGAGGTCTCATGTCAAAAAGAGGATCTTGCAGAAGTAGAGGTCATAAGCAAAGCACAGATGAGAAAAGGGCCAGATTCACAGCTAAAAAAGGGCCAGGAATATGGCAGCACAACAGGAAATACTCAGATGGGAATACCACATAAATTCAAGCTTCCATGTTAAGTGAACTGTAGTCACAGAGGCTATAATGCTTCTCCAGCAGCTCCTGTTTTCCCAGCAGACACGGTGAAAGTGAAAAATAAACAGAGGGACTTAGCCAGGTCTATTTGCTTTGGTGAATGGCTTTCCCACCAGCAATCACAACAGCAACATGCATGTTTCTACTCTGGGGATCTTCCCAAGAGATGCTCAGTGAAGTTCAATCTTTTCATAATGACTATCTTCATAATGATTTTGTAACAGCTACCAGTTCTAAAAACTAAGCAAGCATGGATTCCTGAGTGCCCACGACACCTTTTTTCCTACAAATGACAAAGAGATGACTGACTGTGAAAGTTTCCCATAGCAGACTGCTCTGTTTCTGGAATATATAGAATCATAGAATGGTAAGGTTGGAAGGGATTTCAAGGATCATCTAGTTCCAACCCCCTGCCATAGGCAGGGACACCTCCCACTAGTACAGCTCACTCAAGGCCTCCTCCAACCTGGTCTTAAACACCTCCAGGGAGGGAGCAGCCACAACCTCCCTGGGCAACCTATGCCAGTGTCTCACCACCCTCACTGTAAAGAATCATGAGTCAGATGGAACAATGGTTCTGCTCTTAAACAACTATATTTATACATACACCTTATATTACTACTTATCATTTCTGACTTCATTTCCATTGAATCCAATTTAAAATAACACATTTTGCAGAAATAGTCATAAATGCTACCTTGAAATGTCCCATTTCAACTTTTATGTTTTACATAAAAGTTGATTTCCACTGTTTCATTTATTTGCATCTACTTATTTGTCTCTAGCACACATAATCCTCTTTCCATGGTAAGATCTGAAGGTAAAAGGGTAAATAACACAGCTAAACTATTACAGAGAACAGCTGGTTTAGAAGTGATTAAAGTAAGAATACCAAAAAAAGTACAACATTTTTAAAAATCAAATAATTACTTATGAGACATCAAAAGAACAACATTAAGTAACACCTGAAGAGACAAGAGAAGGTTGTCACAATCACAAGAGTCCACTAGAAAAAAAGATATATGATGGAAAAAAAAGGGAAGGCAGAGCCTTGGTTAGTCTATGGGGGACAACAAAACATCCACAATGGAATAGCCATCTGAAGCTGCAGTAGTTACATAAACATATAGAGGACTTTCAAAGGTGCAACACTAAATCATTAAAAGAATGCTTGACTTGCTGGCCAGGGGACCAGAAGAGTAAGGATGAGACAGTGTTATTTTCATGAGCTAAGGATGACTGCATAACTGCAAAGCAAGGGAATGAAGAAAGCCACAACTGGGCTGCACTTATTCATCCTTACCAAATGAAAACAGTGTTTTATCTTCATATCACACTAGAGGGTATTTGTAGGGTAAGACAAAGCATAAATGTTTAGCTGTACTTGCAATAACTGTTCGTGTTATTACTGCAGTTCTAGGGTAAAAAAAAAGTCACATAATGCAACTGATCTAATTCAGCAATGCCTATGACTGTGCTGCAACTAAGAACTCCCCCCCTTTCCAGGATGCCAGTTCAGATGACTTCAGTGAATTTTCCTGACATCATCTTCCTTCTTTTTAAAATTAATGTAACATAACCTTATTTTGTGCTGCTCCAGCAGTGCAAGAGAGCCAGAAAGCTCTCCTATTGGGCAGCTGACCATCCTTCCATATGGGAAAGCCCTAGGCTGGCAAAGAGTTGGCTCCATCCCAGACTCCAGCAGGGTAATAGGTGTAGTTTATGTGAAAGCAAGCATGCCAGGGAGGTGCAGGGCTCCACAGCTCTCTGAGCAGTTCCTTCACTGCCCTAATCACGCACTGAGGAGGCAAGAGGCACCTGAATCAGATGAAGATTTACATCAACGTATGCGTACCAAATCAACCTAAACATATACCTACAATAAATAAAAAGCTAAGTATATCCATTTCTGTTCTTGCTTGAATTTTACCTGTAATTTCCCACTATACACTAAAAGTATTATTTTATACTTAGAAAGCACTGTGCACTTTAGGTCTCAAAATACTTTACCTATGTTGATAAACAACTATTTGCAAAATTTTGATAATGAGTTGTCTTTTTGTAAATTGAGGACCAATCCAACTGACTTGTCTAAGGTCCCACAAGAAGAGTTAGGAGTTTAACTCAAGACTTCCCACTCACCTATATTAAACACACAAGAGCAAGATAAAACTTTTGGGGTTTTTTTGCTAACAGTATAAAATATTTTCCAGTGTGTTACCATCTTTTTGCATATAGTATCAGGTAATATAGGCATGCAGCCTCACTGTTTTTTTCCAAGTCATAAATGATGAAAGAGTAAAACTCATAGAAAAATTAGGAAAATACTCTTAGCAGCCAACACAAGCAACACATAGGAAGTGCTGCAGGCAATTGGGTTTAGAAGTATAAACATCACATTAGTAGACCCATGAGATAGCACGATGTAGCCACACCTGGAGAGTCACTCTCCTATTCCCCTCCCAACCCACTAATGAAAACAAGTCTGAAGCCAAAATGTGAAGATTCAACTGTACAACATCATTTTTGGTCTCAAAGGCTAACTACATCAAACAGATGTAAAATAAGCTGGGTTCACTTCAGCCAAAATATGTTTCCACTTGAAACAAGATCGAGTTCTGTCTAGAAGACCTTGGGATTTTACTAGATGCTGTAAATCTGCTCAGCAGCTGTGGGTGGCACCAGTTTCACAATAAACTGGACTACAGAATAAGTAGGAAAAGTCCTAGGTAAAATAACTGAAAGCTGAACAATGAAACAATCATCAATCATTCATAGCTCTTTCCTGTAGGAAACATGTGCCACTATTATCTAGACATCACAGTGAAATATTCACATTAGTATCTAGCTTATGAAATACCAAGCATTTTCATTAGGTAATCATCTTCCAAAACATAACCAAAAAAAAACCAACAAAAAAACCCACCCAAAAACAAAAAAACCACCACACCACAAACAAAAAACCCACAGGAAAAAAAAAATTTTAAAAAACCCAACAACTAACCCACAACAATCTCCTCCTGTGTGAAAAACCAGTTAAATTTATATTAAATATCTACATGCATATGGAGAAAGATTTTAAATGTTCAGTTACATAAGTAAATATTCCTGTATCTCAGAGCATGCATGGGTCTCCCACAGATGGTGTAGGTAATGACTAGGAAATTATTCCAGGAGATTGTTGGTGAGGCTAGGGGCACGTAGGAATGCAGACAGTGGGAACTCACCTATGGGTGTTCCACCCAAATCATAACAAAATTTATTCTAACACAGCAAAGGAAAACCAGCTTTCAGCTTGTGGCCTGTGTTAACCTCAATGACACTCCAAGTACCGCAACAAAGAACACCACTACAGGCATCACGTCTTAATTGAAACTGGATGAAGAAAGTTGGGTGTTTAATCTTAATGGGGCAATAGCTTGCTGATCAGCAGAGCACATTCCAGCATTACAGCTGATTATTCAGTCACTCAGGGGATTCCAAAATACATGTTTTCCAGTCACGACTCCGTATCATGGGGCTGCTACTAGTCTGATCTGTGGCACAGAGCTAAGACCCACCCACCTCCGCATCCTTTTCATGAGCCATCCTCTGCTCACCTCCTCCTCCTTGCTACACATTCCCACTCTTGCTGCTCTTCCAGAATAATTTCACTTGTCACAAGTACTTAACCTGGTTCTGTCAGAATGATCTGAAGTAAAGTACTATTAAACAGTTTCTAGGCTAATACAGGTCATTTTAGCAGAACCAGAGTAGAAAGCTACTACACACAAAATTATGCCTGCATACCTGGGGGAGAAGGAGGAAAGGCAGAAACCAAGGGAGGAGAAGGCTGGGCCAACAATTCCTTAATCTGGCTCAGCTGCATTTTATCTGATTACAGCCTCAGTAACCCTAATAGTGAAAGGGAGTTTCTGTGAAAACTTCCAGGCATGGTTCCTTCCATCTATCTGACTAGAATAACAATTCTGAGTTTGGGCTGAATAAATCATATGGGGAAACGAAGGAAAGGCAAAATATCCCTGCAGTTGTGGAAGAATCTGTATTATAAATATGAGTCCCAAAAGAGAAAAGAAAACAAACCAAAGATAAGCATATAACTCAAGTTAAGTAAAAAGTTGTCTATTTGGCAGCATGACAAGTTTGGAAGAAATAATGCATGATTTCAAAACACTACTTTTTCAGTTCAATTCCTTACACAAAAATTTCTCTATTGCTTCCAGTATATGCAAGAGAAAAAAAAAAAAAAAAAACCTGCTGTCAACATAAACAGTGCCAAGAGAGCTGACATTCTGAAGATAATCAACACGTCGATAGACTTTACCAAACCATTTAGGAGAATGTTATGGATCAGCTTTGGAGTGGGCAGTCTGTCTAATTCACTTGCTTCCTCCAACAAGGATTTAAAATTCACACAGACTCCAAACACCCAATTCTGCCACAGTGAACCACATCCAAGATTACAACTGGCCTTTTTGATTTGTTGCCAGTTGCATGGGTTCATACTCTGTATTTGTTGTTTCAAACAGATTGCAGTCGTACCAATAAAGATGTACTTTCTACAGCCACAACCCGGCTCATCTAAAAGTACTCATGGCATGAAATACCTTCAAAAATAAGTCAGATGCAGTTTGGACAAGTTAAGGACATGCCATGAAGGATGGTAGGATCTTGTATGCTCTGCAGTCCTCAGTCCCCTCTAGAGGGAGTCAATTAGCTGCTGTAAGAAATGGAGTACACTGTCCAGGACATGGCACAATTCTTTGGCCTCCCTCTACCTTCATTTCTTAGACTTTTCTTCTGCAGAAGCTGCATTATTTTAAAGAAAGGGTATCATCATAAGATTTCATTTTCTCCAAAACTTACTTCTTTTTTCATATTATACTGCTCTTATTTGGCCTCAGCTTTACTACGATTCAAACTACAATGGGGACTGAATAGTATATGTGGATTGAAACCTATTGAATAACTCTTCACTACTTGGAGAAAAATTTAAGGCTCAACTTCCAAAGGATTCAGTCCAGATCCACACATGCCTCAACACACAGAAAACATCTCCTTTGAAAGCTGAGCTAAACAAGTACACGCCACCATGGCAAGAGGAAGCAGATTTTCCCTGACTGAAATGCTATGTTAGCCTCGACATTTAAAATCTGAAAAATCAGACCTTAATCTAGTCTTAGAAACTTCATGTGGTCAAACTCTGCTGCCTTCTCTATTGATGGTGCAGGAATATATGACAGAGAGTTTGGCTAGGACACAAAAACATAAGCTTTTTTTTATTTTTTCAAACCAGGTGTGTTTCTCTCCCTAATGAAGCACAAAGAGATAAATGACCATGCCTGACTGCTCAAAGTCACACTTCACTTACACATCTGATATCTCAGGCTAAAGTAGTTGTATATGTCTTTTCTATTGAGACATATACCTAGTACTGAAAGAAAATACTTGCAATAGAAAGAAACTTTTTTTTTTTAAAATAAATAAATTTGACTCTTTTTTTTTTTTTAAGTAAGAAAATTTTATATGCCAGGGGAAAAGAAAAAATAAATCTCAGTTAAGAGCAGGGAATGCAATAGCAATTTGAGAAACACTATTTAAAACAATGATCATTATCCTTACCCTAAGTACAAAGTAACTCATTACTTCTCTATAGTCTACCACACTAATTAACTTCCTATGCTGGCCAGCAAAAACTGCAATCAAAGTTTCCCCTAATTTTCCTTCATTCACCTTTTGTTTAGGCAACAGTGGCCTTTGAGTGTCTGCTCTTCTCCTTATGCCATTTGCTATGGAGGATGTAACTCATGGAAGGAAATAAAAAGGTAGGTGCATAAGACAAACAATGATCTAGCCCTACATATGCTATATATTACAAAGCTGTTATGCTTGCCTTGTCTCTTTTTTGTTGTCTTTTCTTTCTTCCCTTTTTTTTTTTTTTTTAACATCATATGGTACTATTTATCTTTGTGGGTATAAATAAAAATAAAGACTTCTTGAAACCACATTTGATTTATTCCTGACCACTGTAAAATCAGTAATAGAATACACTGTCAAACCACTGGCATGGAATGTGAATAATGTCTATCCTGCATTCAGACTTCCCTCTCTCACATACACACATGCAATTACATTAAAGAACCTGAGGTAAGAAGAGAGTCATACTGACGTTAGGATTCAAGGCCTGCAACCATTGCAAACATCAATCACACAAGCAAGTTCCACAAATTCTGTTGTCTTAAGGCACTGGCAATGATAGGCCAGCAGACAATGAGAGCTAGAAACACTCTAGAGGAAAAAAAGCATTCTGTTCAAAAAAGCTGAAAACCTGCCTTAATATTTTGACGCAAGCTACCGCAATGGCTGGCCAATTAACAGTACCACCTAGGTTGCCAGCAGTTGCTATCCAAAAGTATGAGAGAACAGAGGAACAAAAGCACCAAAACACAATTTAAATACAGCAAAGGTGCTGACTCTTCCAGCACTTGCTAATCAGAAAGCGTTTTCAGAATTCGATCCTAAACTACTGAAGTTCCTCATCAAAGCAGCAAATTACTCACGAACCCACAACATTTTAAAGCTCTGTATCTGAATATTCATATTATCCCAAAGTGCTTAGATCACTTCAAACGGGCACATGGGAAATTTGTGATGCTCAATTTGCAGTTAGTTACTAATGTGGCAACATTTCGCATTAATGAAACTCCTGATGTGCATTAATTACTGTACTGGCTTGTAACACATTTTTGTGCCTATTAGTCTTCTAATACATAGAATAAAAATAATCGTGTATGACTTGTGTGAGGGGGGAAACGTAAGCCATAGCTCATTTGAATGTAGAAAACACAGGCTATATTAAGAAACCATGCCGTTTCTCACCAGTGTCTCTCGTGTACTAGAAAATGCCATTAACCAAATGCATCAGCACATCTGAGTTCCTAGAAATGAACTTACCTTGGAGTCCCTAGAAATCGCTGTGATCTCAGTTGTTCAGCCACATACAAAGACGATGCTGTTGCCAGTAGTTCTCTTCTTTCAAGATCTGTCAACTCGTGCCCTAGTTTTCAGCACGTAGTTTGAAAAAAAAAAATTAAAAAAATAAAATAATTTTTTTTAAAATTTACATGGTACAGACCAACACAGATAACAAAAAATTAACAACTACCAGTGAAGACACCACTCAGTTCTTATACACAAAGCCTACATTTTCTCCTCTAAATTAAGATGAGGCTTAGCATAGCAGACGCTCTGAGTTTGGGTTTAAATTGCATGTTTTCATACAGATCAGCCCTACTGCTAACACTGGTGTCTCTGTTAAAAAAAAAAAAAAAAAAATTGACAACTGAAAGAAAAAAAATTAAACTATGCTGCAGCATCTTGTTTTCGTTACCAAAATGTCACTGGTTGACATATTGTGCCTCATGCTGGTAAGGAATCCATCTGTATATTAGAACTTATTCAAAATATACAACATTCTTTCTCAATACTTTACCTTACAAAGGCTACATATTTTCCAAGCAAAAGGAATAATGCAACAACGTAAACCCCAGCAATAAACAGGGATAAAGCTACTTGTCAGCCATAGGTCATTTAGTACCATTTGTGTAATCATTAGTTTGTGCTTAATAGAGTCAAAGTCATGTTTGGCACTTCATATGCAGAAAATGGCTCAAAGCCACAATCTGAAGCCAGGCAAGTTTACAAAGGTTTGTTCAAAAAGATACAAACCAAGGTGACTGGGAGCAGGTTTTCTCCCAACTTAGTCTTGTTACAGAAAGAGAAGTTTACTTAGAAATTCTATTGTCCTTTCAACGAAAAGAATATAGTGACAGAATGTTGCCCTCCCCATATTTGGGCTACAAACGCCGAAAGAGAGGTTTCAAAAGAAAAGCTGGCAAATACGTAGCTAAGACTAGCACCACCAGAGAAGCAGAGCAGTCAAAACGCACATAAAAGGGAATAAAAAGTTCATTCCAGAACTTAAAGCTGATGTAGAAACAGACAAGAATTGCAAAACTAAAATATCATGGAGAAAAGAGGGACATTTTAGCCTCTGATGAGAAATTCTGCACAGATGAAAGCAAGTTTTAAAAGCCAGAGGGGAGAATAACACAATAGACAAAGTTTAAGAAAGATTAATGTTAAGACTGCAAGACCTAGCTGAACTCAATTGCAGTGCAGCTCTCCAAGTACTTTGTGTGTATATATCACAACAAATGCAATCACCCATGGCAAGCACAGATAGGAAGGAATGGGGAGAAGAGGCAGGGCAAAGGGTTCAGAGGCCTGTATCTCCCTGAGCAACTCTGCCCAAGGAGGGTCATTTGCTTCTATTCCTGCAACACCCTCCTTCTACATCTCACCTCAGCACTACTGCATGTAATTTTAATTAACATTCCCCAGTAATGGTCCTTAGCAATTAACAATTTTTATCAGTAGCACAAAATAAGATTAATATGATTCTAAGGGAAAAACAGAACAGAGGCCTCTAAAAAGACCTGGAACAGATTTAACAGTAACACTTGCACAATTTGAAACAGGATGTCTCAAGGCACAGGATCCATCATTCCACTGGAAACATTAAATTCATAGATAAAGAGGCTGCTTAAGGTCCACCTCAGCAATGTAATCGTGCTACGGTGATGGAAGCACATTCATTACAGTTCCAGCTAACAGTACAAAGGAGCTGTCACAGACCAAAAAATGTAAATTTAAAAATAACAAAAGCCATCAAATCTGCATCAATCTATTTCTAATTTAGTCCCTATTAACATATTCTGGCTAAAGATTACTGCAACTTCCTTTGCTCCATGTTTATTATTTTTTTATCTGCCTTGAAATGGAAACTGTCTGCTTTAACAAATGTATGCAGAAAAACAAATGCTGAAGGGCTGAGGAACCAGCTTGAGAAACAAACTTGATCTTTCCTTTGCCAGTTACTAGGAAAACCAACTGCAAAGCTAAAGCCAAAAGGCATTGAACTTTTGCACTACTTGTGTATATATGCACACATACACATGTATATAGAAGCTTTATAATATTACACAATGCAGTAACCTTAACTATCTGGCTCAGAAATTTTCCAGTTCTCCAATTCTTTATGTGCAGCTAAGCAGCTCTGAGATAATTTTTCCAAAATGCTGTATCTAAAATAGATTATTTGTTTATGTGTTTCAGCTAAAGATACATCAAAAATCTATCCTAAAATCATTGTTTCTCAGTCACCCTGCCTAACACCCATGTCACGTCCATGTGACCAAAACTGCATGTTCTCACCTTCTCTAACACACACTGGTACTATCAACTCATATAAAGGAACAAGGTAAAACTAGTAAGATCCCAATTTGAAGGTTTTATTGCATGACCTTCATCTGGGATGAAATCAATAACTGTTTTTACACTTGCTGTGCTGTAAAAACTATTTTCTCCCTGTACCTTCAAAAAAAAATCAAACTTCCCTGAACAAAGGTCAGTAATTTGAAACAGGTTAACAACTGATCAAGGTTTATGTTCACCACTATGTTATCACAAACATGGAAAAAAAATGTATCCACTTTCTCTATATGTCACTATTTTCATTCATTATGGCACAGATTTGACAAGCAGAATACTGGTCATGACTGTAGTACTCAGTGTGGGGTTTCTGAGAGATAATATAAACTATTAACAAGAACATACCAACATCAGGTTTTGGTTTTTGGCACTAAAGATACAATTGTAGCACAGAACATCCTTAAGCATAACTCTGAAGGCAAATCTTGGACGTTTGATAAAAAGCTGTTTCCTAAGGATGGCAGTTTAGTTTTATCACACAAGTGAGACAGCTGTCAGTTCTACCTTGGTTCTCTGAACTCCAGCCCCATTTCCCCTGCCTTCTGCTCTTACTCTGCTGCTATGATCAGCAGAATTTTTAAAAGCTTTGAAGTTAAACTTTCAATTACGTTACTCTATTTGGAAATACATAAATCTTCCAGATAGTGATAGTTTTGCTTCACTTCAAGTATTATTTTACTTTAGAAACCACGTCTCAGGATTTCAGTTAGGTGTCTTAAGCTTTAAGTTAATATTTGCTATCAATAAAGAAATAATAATGCAGCCCTTCACATTCACTTTTCAGAGGTTTGATCTGAAAAGTAACAAAGCTATCACTGGGATATTTGTCCAAGTGCTGCCTTGATAGGGAGTGAAGTTAGTAAGTAGCTAAGGCTCCCCAGCTTCCAACACGGAAGTTCTTTTCCTGCTCTCATTGCTACAAACTCCTGGGCAACACACAGAATTCACCTCTGGAGCGAGTCCAGAGAAGGGCCACAAAAATGATCAGAGGGCTGCAGCAGCTCTCCTATGAGGACAGGCTGAGAGAGTTGGGGCTCTGCAGCCTGGAGAAGAGAAGGCTTCCAGGAGACCTCTAGTAGCCTTCCAGGATCTGAAGGGGGCCTACAGGAAGGCTGGGGAGGGACTATTTACAAGGTCTTGCAATGACAGGACAAGGGGCAATGGGTTTAAACTGGCCGAGGGGAGATTTAGACTGGATGTTAGGAGGAAGTTCTTTCCAGTGAGGGTGGTGAGGCACTGGCACAGGTTGCCCAGGGAGGTCGTGGATGCTCCCTCCCTGGAGGTGTTGAAGGCCAGGTTGGAGGAGGCCTTGAGTGAGCTGTACCAGTGGGAGATGCCCCTGCCTATGTCAAGGGGTTGGAACTAGATGATCCTTGCGGTCCCTTCCAACCTTACCATTCTATGATTCTATGATCTCCATCACAAAACAAATATAAGACAGCTCCCAAATCTCCCTGCTCAACCTGGGATATAGTTCTGTATCATCACTGAGCTGAATTATATAAAGTAAATGGAAAATAAGATTAACAGTTATAAAATAAAGTCACAACTAGGACAGCAGAAGTGCCATTGTTCATATTGTCTAAAAGTAGACCGCACACATCTATTACTACCAAACGACAGAACCCTGGTCAGAAGGAAAGGCAAGGAAGAAGTATTTCTCTCTCATTTCCCTGATGTTATGATTGCTTAAATCAATATTATCCCAGTATCCCCCAAGCTGAGTCAAAGAGGTTCATGCAATTACTTTACATAACCACCTTCAAATTAAATTACATAAAAGGTCATTTTTCCCATAACAGTCTCATTTGCATTTTGTCCTAGAAATGTGCTTCCTACTACTAAATTACAGGGGAAAAAAAAATTAAAATAAAAAAATTAAAATAAAATAAACACAAACAAGCAAAACAAACAAGCCTTGGTTATGTGCCCTGGTCTGTTACTTTGTACTTTTAAAGTGACTTGTTTTCTGATCGGGAAGAATAAAAAAAAAAAGCAAAATAGGTAAAATAGAAAGCACAATGAAAGTAATGTTTGTCTCTTTCCTAGGTTCTGCTGTGGCTCAAATTTTTCCCCAATGCATTTTGAACTTGACTCTTACAGATGGCATGTATACTATATAGGTTGAGGCAGAAAAACTGGATGTTACTAAAGGATTTAATATCTTCTGAAGTACAGCAGAGCTTTGCTCCACCCAGATGATCATTGTGAAAAAAACAGCCAATACTGTGGATGGAATCTCAAACCATTCAGAATATTGAAGAAATATGTATCTCAGAGAGCTCATGATCACTTACATGGTGGATGCTATAGCATACAGAAAGGAAATGTCTAATATTTCAAATTGTAAAGGGATTAGTGACAGACCAAGGTGTATCTCTTGGCTTCACTTGCCAGAAAGAAGAGTCAAGTAAGCTGTTAAGTCACTTTTTATAACCCAGTAGTTTCCAAAATTAATACACAGATTAGATTCCATTGTGGAAAAGATTAATGGAATTCACAGGATCACAGAAACATCCAGGTTAGAAAAGACCTTCAGGATCACCAACCCCAACCTATAGCCCTACTCTACAAGTGTCACCTTAAACCACATCCAAATGACCCTTAAACACATCCAGAGGCAGTGACTCCACCACCTCCCTGGGCAGCTCATTCCACTCCCTGACTACTCTCTCTGTGAAAAATATTTTCCTAACATCTAATCTAAACCTACCCAGTCTCACCTTGAGGCCATTCCCACTTGTTCTGTCTCCAGCTACCTATGAGAAGAGCTCAGCAGCAGCCTCTCCACAACATCCCTTCAGGTAGTTGTAGACAGCAATGAGGTCTCCCCTCAGCCTCCTCTCTTTCAAACTAACCATTCCTATCACCCTCAGTCACTCCTCATAAGATTGATTCTCTAGGTCTTTCACCAGCTTCATTGCCCTCCTCTGGATCTGCTTCAGCACCTCCACATCTCTCTCATCTTGCAGTGCCCAAAACTGAACGCAATACTCGAAGTGCGGCCTCATGAGAGCAGAGTCCAAAGGGACGACCACCTCCCTGCTCCTGCTGGCCACAGCATCCAGCCCAACAGACTCATGTACATCTAAATAGCGCAGCAGGTCAGTGACTACTTCCTCATTCATTGTAATGTTCTCATTCCAATTCCCCCACGGACTCCTACTTCATAAGGGTGGGTGCCCAGGGCACTGCTGGATCTGTCACTAAAGACCAAGGCAAAATAGGCATTGACCATCTCGGCCTTCTCCTCATCCTTACTCCTTAGGTTTTTCTCTGTGTTCAATGGGGGATAGGGATTTGCTCTAGTCCTCCTTTTACTGTTAAAAGAATTTATAGAGACATTTTTTATTATCTTTAACACCTATAGATAGGCTAAGCTCTGGCTGTGCTTTGTCTCTTCTAATTTTCTCCCTACATAGTTTTGCTACATCTTTATAGTCCTCATGAGAGACATGGTCCCTCTTCCAAAGGCCATAGATTCTCCTTTTGTTCTTGAGGTCCAGCCAAATGTCTCTATCTAGGCAAACTGGACTCCTTCCCCACAGACTTGTCTTTCAGCACACAGGCACAGCCTGCTCCTGTGCCTTTAAGACTTCACTCTTGAAGTGAGTCCAAGCCTCCTGGACTCCTAAATTCTCCAGGATAGTTTCCCAAGGGACTTTGTCCATCATCCTCCTGAACAGGCCAAAATTTGCCCTCTGGAAATCCAAGGCAGACATTTTATAACCCCTTTCCTTGATTTCCAAAGGGCAGAGAACTCAATCATCTCATGATCACTGAGCCCCAGACGTTCTCCAACCTTTACTTCCCCCACTAGTTCTTCTCTATTCACAAGAAGAGATCCAGGAGGGCACCTTCCCTGGTTGGTTCTCTCACCAATTGTGTCAGGAAGTTATCCTACACACACTCCAGGAATCTCCAGGACTGTTCTCTCATTGCTGTATTGTATTTCCAGCAGACATCTGGGAAGCTGAAGTCTCCCACAAGAACAAGGGATTAACAGCAGCTATCTTGTAACAGTAACACAGTCAGGAGAACTGCATCCCCCACTCCAACTCATAATAAGAGCCTCTAGACTTTAAATTCAAAGTTGCATCTACATTCCCAATTCGTGTAAAAAGTGCTTTCATCCATAACAAAATCACAGAATGACGAAGGCTGAAGGGACATCGGGAGTTCTTTAGCTTATTCAGCATGCCTCCCCACCAAGCAAGTTCAACATCAAATTCAGAACAGGTTGTTAAGAGGCTTGTGCAGGCAGGTCTTGAAAATCTCCTATTTATGGCCATGGTCTCTTGCTCTGCTGCTGTGCAACTTACTGAAGAATCAATTTTCTTGGGAACCCTCTCAGAGATATAAAAAGGTTACCATTAGGCTCACCCTGAACTTTCCTATTTCCAGGTTAAACAAGCTGGTTCTCCCATCATCTCCTCAAGGATCCTCTGTCCCAACCCCACCACCATCCTAAAGGCGTTTTGCTATTTTTACTCAAGTTTATTGACATCTTCCTTATATCCCATACACAGGTGCAGTATTCCAGAGGTGGTTTAATAAGTGTTGAGTAAAGTGGAGCAATCATTTCCTCCAACCCCTAAAATCACAACAAAATCTAAAAGCCTTCAGCTCGTACACAGTCTCTAGAGTCAATACACAGCTGCAGGAGAGAGAGATGCTTCCTGTATTATAAATCAGTTAACATAAATGATTGTGCATCAGAACTTCTGCCCCTTCTCTCCACTCAAATGACGTAAACATGCTAGAAGAATGGAAGTAAAGGATTCTTTTTCCTTTTTTCCTTATGTTTTGGTACAACTTCTACAATAACCTCTTGGAAAATGTCCTAGTTCTCATTTGCACAGGATGTCTCTCACAGAGAGACTGACATCATTTAACTACCAGGAAGAGCAGACCAATACTTTTTTTTTTTTTTCCCCCTAATAAAATCAATATTAAAGCAGATATCCAGGAAAAGATTAACTGAAAATGATCTTGAACCACAAACAACAACCCAATAAATAGGGTACTAACCTAAGAATCCTTGACTTTGATTCAGTCTTTGTCAAAGACAAAGACCTTTGTGGGAATAGAGATACTTTCTGTGTCTATTAAATAGAGTTAATAAATAGTATATTCCTTTCTCACCAGGCAGGTTAGGAAGTACAGATACATACCAGGCAGCTTGGAAGCTGTACAAGTACAGCTCATCTGACAATATTCTGTCTAGTAGAACTGACTGCTTCTGCATGCTTGGCAAATATTTTTATTCTGTGAGCAAAGTGCTTGGAAGCTACTCTGAGATAACTGTATTTGTAGCACCTGACATAATCAGTGTTGCTCCACCCACCTCAGATCCACACTCCTCCCAAAACATGCATGTGTACCCAGAGCAATAACCTGGTCCAGCTGACCCACTGACATTCCATGGCTGCTGACATTCCATCTGCCCATTCCTCATACAGGCAACAAAAGGTATCACAGCTGCTGTTTCCCCACACTAATCATACCCTGAGCAAGGTTACTTTCAGCACAGTAGTATTAAAAAATAAACTGGGTTTGTTCATAGAATCATAGAATGGTAAGGTTGGAAGGGACCTCAAGGATCATCTAATTCCAACTCCCTGTCATAGGCAGGGACACCTCCCACTAGGACAGGTCACTCAAGGCCTCCTCCAACCTGGCCTTGAACACCTCCAGGGAGGGAGCAGCCACAACCTCCCTGGGCAACCTGTGCCAGTGTCTCACCACCCACACTGCAAACAACTTCCTCCTAACATCCAGTCTAAATCTCCCCTCTTCCAGTTTAAACCCATTGCCCCTCATCCTGTCATTACAAGACCTTGTAAATAGTCCCTCCCCAGCCTTCCTGTAGGCCCCCTTCAGATTCTGGAAGGCTACTATAAGGTCTCCTCGAAGCCTTCTCTTCTCCAGGCCCCAACTCTCTCAGCATCATGAATGCTTATTTAAAGAAGGGAAGAAAAAGAGTTAAACTCTAATCAAGAAAATTGCTAAACATTCCCATTCTAAATGTAATTTGAAGTGGGCATCACAGGTTAATGGAAAAGCTGCCAAGGTATTTCTAATAAATTCATTTTTTCCTTATAGTAAAAGCCTACTAATAAAGGGCTTATAATGAAACAATTGAAAAGAGACTGGAAAGCAAAGCATCTCTTACTTCACTCTTCAGTAAGATTACATTTAATACTTATACTTGAAGAAAAATACAATAAGACTTGGGCCAGTATTTCACACAGTCACCAGAAAGAACACAGCTTACATTCATTACTTATCACCAATGGTGACCAACAGTGGCAATTCTGTAGTTTACAAAAGGAATACACTGCATTGTTCTCCAGCACAAATAAAGTGCACAGCTTGATTGAATTTTTTGTTTGTTTGTTTCTTAAGTTTTCCAAATTTTAAACACTTATGGTATGGATTCCTATTGTTAATATGGATTCTTGTTAACAGCAGCACATATCTAGGTACTTCCAAATCCACTTTGGCTACACATTGCTCTAATTTTTCAAATTATCCTAGGGTTTGTTTGGTTTTAGTTTTGGGTTTTTTGACTGACTTGGTTGGTTGGTTCAGGTTTGTTTGTTCATTTGGGGGTTTTGTGGGGTTTGGGGTTGGTTTTTTGGGTGTGGTGGTTTTTTTGTGGTTTTGGTTTTGGTTTGGTTTTTGGTTTTTTTTGTTTGGTTGGTTTGGGTTTTTTTGTTTGTTTGGGTTTGGAGGGGGGGCTATTTTTTTTTTGTTTGTTTGTTTTTAACAGTTCTATGTCTTTTACAACCAATATTAAGATAATTAATTGATTTTGAAATCTTCTGCCCTGCATATTTATATTAAAACAAAAGTTAAAGTGAGTAGAAGACTTATATTGCATAAGCTGGTTCACCTTTGTTTCTCTTGCTATTTCTACTTGTCATCTGCCCACCATCTGCTTGCTCTCAACAGTTCCCATTACAGTCTCTTCATTTGCAGAAGTATTTTTAATAGGTACTTAAACTATCATCCAATTTGATTTTTTTTTTAATTGAGAAGGGTCTGATCCAGAGCATCTACAAAGACTCTGGCTTACCTCAGTAATCTTTGAATCTGTACTCTTTACTTGAAATACAAATGCTTTATAATAATGATATCTGCATTTTTTTTTATCATTAAGAAGGTTAATGTATGCCTGCATTTCATACATGGAAGGAGAAGAGCCAGACTTTTCATATAACAGGAACAAAGTCTAGTCCTTGCACCTGTACCAATAACTAGTTTTTACTATAAGCTGGCACAGTATCTCTTCTTGTGTCTTCTGGTATCTAGAGCAAAAATCTATCTTTAAGATTCTGTTAATACAATATCACCTCTCTTTACCTCAAGCTACAACACCAATCAGCCATTTGCATCAGTGTGTATGTGCACACAAATATGTGCACATATTTGCACATATACAGTGCAAATTAGATGATCCTAAAATGTATTTCTTGTCACCTGCAACCTGCGGATGAGTGACTATATACAGGCTAACATTGCAATATAAAACATTAAAACAAGACTAAAAAACCAAGAATGTCTTTCCATAGTCAAAAATATAGAGCAAAGGGTCTCTTCCTGGATCAGTAAAACCTGTCTACAGCCTCTCAAAAGCAACCAAGTGCCCCAACAGACACATTACCATAAACAAGGATAGAATGGTTTATATTTTTGTTGTTCCCACTTCTGTGAAGTGAGGCTATCTTTGCTATAAATCTATCTAACATCTTTGCTTTTCTCCTTCATTCTTTTCTCCCTTTTCCCAGCCTGCCACTCACTTTGCACGCCTGCGGAAGTTCACCAACGTTCTTCACGATCTAAGTCAGCCCAAGAATTCTCAAAAAAGTACTCCAACAAAAGCAGCAACAATAAAAAAATTCCAGTTTTCTGGTGGTTTAGGGAACTGAGTCCCTAAAAGGACTGAAGGAGGAAAATGATTGAAAAGTCCCAGAACCATAAAAGACAGAACATGGGATTCTGTATTAAAGTGTCAGGGAAGGCAGAGACCAGCTAATCAGTGGCACTGAGCCTTCAGAGTAGATCAGAGTGCCCTCAAATCCATGCTGGATGAAAGCCAAGTGAGTTACCTGAAGATTAGTTAAGTACACCTTAGCAAAGAAGACAAAGGAACATTTGAGCTTCAACCATCACAAGCTTACTTCCACCCAAAGTGACTAACTCCTATGCCTTTGGTCACAGTCAGGAGCCAATAACAAGCTGGATGGATTAATCTCACTCATAGGACTGTATCGCATAGAGTTGCCAATTACACCATGACAGGAAGTAGTTCTGTGGATGAATATTCTTTGCATCAAACACACACTGAGTCCTGAGGTAAGAAAAATCTGTTCTGCTCCTTTATGAGACTAGAATGTGGCACAGTGCCAGCCATGTCCAGTGACCGCCAATCTGGCAGTGCCATCTCCAAAGCAGGAAGAAAATTCTGCCACATCAGATTTATGATGAATAGGGGAAAATGGAATCTCAACAGGATTCATAAAGGACACATGAATGATGAGTTATAAACACTGCCTCTTTTTGTTTAGTTTTGGTTGGATTTTTTTTCAAGTCATACAGAGGTTCTGTCTGATGAATGCTGGCTGAAGTGTGAAGCCTGTTTAGGACTGAGTCTCTGACCACACTGGTCAAGAACACATCTACAGCGAATTGGCTCAGAGAGAAGACAACCTTTTAAAATATGATCCTTGTGAGAGAAGGTCAATCTACTTGCTTGTATTTCTCTACCAACCATTGTTATGCATTTTTGCAGCCGAGTTGTTTAGTATGTTGCAAAGAAACATTTCCATTTGTGTCAGTTAACCTAGTGTACGAGCTGTCAATTTCAAGGTGATGCCCATTACTGTGTGTATTAAGACCTCATTACTGAAATACTCTGATGAATTGACAGACCCTCCTGAAGACACTACAGTGAATCCAAAGGATGCCAAAGGGCAGTTCTAAAGATGCTTCACTGACTCGCTTGAAAAGCAATAATGTTGAATAAAGAGAAATCTTATCTTTGGTTAACAGGAGAAATTTTCTATTCAGTTAACAGAAGGAGTGCTGTCTGCAACAAAGGACAATAGCATGGTAGAGATCAACTGATGTTTATTTTAAGTACTTTGTACCACCTACAAATTTTTTTCTCAGCACTGGATGTATTCCATTTATTATTTTGTCACTACAAGTATGTTTTGTGCCTTTTTGAAAGTGAAGAAAGTAACTGTTTTGATGATATTAGGCACTATTAAAAACTCTTAGCTGCACATATGCATGGATAAATTTGGGGGGGTGGGAAAATAAAGTAAAGCCTGATTGGGGAACATGTCAAGCTATAAATATAGAAGAATAATAATCAGAAACATCATCTCTCAAGTTAAAAAAAAAAACATTTCCAAATGAAACAAACCTTTAAAACCGTCAGGATAGACTTCAGGTAGGAACTTAGTGCTGATATCTCCTTGAACAAAGCGTGGATGGATGATCACTTCCCGCAGTAAAGAAATATTGTGAGCCACACCTGCAAACAAACAGGAAAAAAAAAATCAATGCAAAATCAAATACATATATTAATCACAAACTACAAAAAGAAACAACTTGTAAAAATAAGAGCTCTTTGTGGGATAAATTCACAATTTCACAACTTAAGAGATCACAAAAGAGATGTAATCAATGCAGACATATCAATTTTGTTCCACTAGTGCCTCAAGATACTATCCTTAAACACGCCATTTAATTAAGAAGTCAACTTTTCAAATTTTCATCCCACCAAGCCTAATTCAAACATCTGGTTAAGTCAATGACAGCAAGAGACTTTTGGTTCAGTCTTAACAAAAGTGGACAAGTTCAGAGCCATGTCTTTGAAATGACAGAATAGGTATGATTGTACCAGCCCAATTCCAGTAATCACTGGTGCACTTTACCATCCTGCTGCCTTAATCATGCACAAAGATAATATGCCAGATTACACTCCAATCACAGTAGTAAAAGACAGTAAAAAAATATTATCACTTATATATAATTCTGTAACATTGTTATAATTTGTAAAAGACACTTCTATCAAATGCTCCATTCTCCCTTCAGCACCATTCCATGACCCTGCTAGGAATACACACTCTCCCCGTTCCCAAATTTCTTTAATTACAATGCCACCTCTGTCCTTTATTTGACTATTCTTTTTTTTTTTTCCCTGAACTTATTCATGTCCTTTCACTCCATTTCTCAGTCTGTCTCCTCTCATTTTTTCATATTTTTATTTCTTTTCTTTTCCTCCGCTCTTTGTGCCAACAAAGACAGATAACTTCTAACAGATGCACTCTAAAAGCTCTGCAGCTCAAAGGATGATGTCAGTGTCAGTCCAGTAGTTGCACACAAAACAGTAAGTCCTCTGCCTCTTCCTCAGGGATGAGAAGATTAACTTGTTTTGTCAGACAGGAAAGAAATACATTATATCCCATTTCCAGTGTAGGCTGGAAAAAACATAATCAGGGGTACACGTAGCAAAAGATATGTACTCATGATAGTTAACACTGGGAAAAGATTGCCTAGAGAGAAATTCTGGAATCAATGAAAATGTTTAAAAATAGGTTAAAAAACATCTGCCAGGATGCAAGCATAGTTGGTGTACCTTAGTACAGGCAGTCAGACTAGACGACCTTCTGAAATCTTTCAAGCTTTACTTTGCTTTTAATTTAACATGGCTGTGTTACAAATTTAGTAACTTAATACTAAACTGTACTTTGTCAGAAGTATTTAACAGTTTATCACCAAGCATGGTGATTATTAGAAGTCATTTCATTGAAATATTAATAAAAATAAGGCTTTATAGGAGGTGGGAGAGGAAAGGAGGTACCAAAAATAAATACCAAAAAGAAAATACCTCTCATCAGACCCCACCTGGAGTACTGTGTACAGTTCTGGAGCCCCCAGCACAGGAAGGACATGGAACTGTTGGAGCAGGTCCAGAGGAGGGACACAAAGATGATCAGAGGGCTGCAGCAGCTCTCCTATGAGGACAGGTTGAGAAAGTTGGGGCTCTGCAGTCTGGAGAAGAGAAGGCTTCCAGGAGACCTTAGAGTAGCCTTCCAGTATCTGAAGGGGGCCTACAGGAAGGCTAGGGAGGGACTATTGACAAGGTCTTGCAATGACAGGACAAGGGGCAATGGGTTTAAACTGGCAAAGGGGAGATTTAAACTGGATGTTAGGAGGAAGTTCTTTCCAGTGAGGGTGGTGAGGCACTGGAACAGGTTGCCCAGGGAGGTTGTGGTTGCTCCCTCCCTGGAGGTGTTCAAGGCCAGGTTGGATGAGGCCTTGAGTGAGCTGTGCTAGTGGGAGGTGTCCCTGCCTATGTCAGGGGGTTGGAACTAGATGATCCTTGAGGTCCCTTCCAACCTTACCATTCTATGATTCTATGAAAAAAGACCCAGATAATTTATTTTCTGCCTACTGCACTCCCAGTAATTTTCAAGAAAGTAACATTCTCTTTTGAGAGTAGGACACAGGTCATTCTGGAAAGTTTAAGACAATTCTCAGAGAAACGAGGAAAAAATACCATCGTTATCTCTTCTCAATTTTGGAAAGAGACTGTAACACAAAGTTTGAGGTTCCAGGGCAGTTGAACCCCAACATGACCACAGAATAATCTTGTCTCATAAACATTAATATTTCATAAGAGAAGCTGAAATAGAAGTGTGATTCAGAAGCATGAATTATAAGTTTATGCAGCTGTTGCAACTATTCCAGGTAGGGATAAATGAGGAAGCTGTTGTAGGAAAAGCAGTTAGCCAACCTTGGCTGTGCAGTATGCACATTTCTCATCTTTCAGGAAATACAAAGTAATTCACATTCTTTCCTTTCAGTGTCAGAGGGACAGGCAACTCCAAATCACTTTGTATTCACCAGGTCACCTGAACTTTGATGTTAGGTGCACACCATAAAATATAAAATGCAGTCTGGCATACCACAAGCTAGTTTTTATCTTGTGGAAACTTGTTTGTACACCCACAACTCCCGTAAAGTATATGATTCTGAACTTTAGGTATGCTTACATATAAATTAATATGATTAATACAATGATTATGTTACTCTGAAAGTTATATGCACATTTTTTCTAATAGCTCCAGTTTAAAATAACATGAATAAGAAATCACTGCAAATTCAGGTCTCTCAACTGCACATTAAGTTATTCTTACTTTTTTTTTTCTGTGCTGAGATCTCAAGCAAAGACACCAGCAGAACAGCAACTGTGAACTGGTGGGACCGCAGAAGGAGAGATCCTTTTGCATTCCTACTTCTTCTCCCTTTGTGTTTTTCCAGTTTAGAAGCGTGAATAACATTCTTGTTATTTTATGTGCAGACCAGTTCAAACAGTTTTAAAGCTTTTTTTCTCCTACAGTCTGCTGCTGGTGTGAATTTTCAATCTCTCTGTGTGGTCACCACTGAAACCACTTTCAACACACAGAGTCAGAGTCAATCTCAGTGAATCGTGAAGTTAGAGCTTTAAAGACTAGTTCATAGCAATTTAAGTAGCACATTACACAACCAGTTAAACGATAATGAAGCAAAAACTTGACCACTTGATTTAAAGAAGATCAGACTCTTCGCTGTCTGTGAACCTAGGTTGTCATTTGTGGACTCCAAAACTCACACTGAATCTCTTCTAAATAAATTCTTTTAAAATATAATATTAATATATCTTTGGATACTACAAAATCCATCCAAGTTTTCCTATTTGAATAGTAAATTGAAATACGACAGAGTACAGCTTCAGGACTATAATTAGAAGACAAAAGAGGAGCTCTTCAGTGCTCCCCAACTTTGACTGAATCCAGGATTTAAACACAGTACAATGTGTAACCAGATCATGTCATGTTTTTCTTTCCTAAACTGCTATAAGATCCCTGGTGAGATGATGGCTGATGACAGCTGACAGCGAGCTTGGTGCCTCAACTGACTGACCCAAAAAAAAAAAAACAAGATTAAAAAAAAGTAAGTATCTTCATTATTTCCCACTCATATGCATCCAAAGAACCAGAGGTTTCTGCAACACTTCAGGTTCCAAACCTCCTTTAACATGCTTGTGGAGCAGCAAGCCCAGGTGTTTGGGAAGCAACATAACATATGTATTCCATACAGGTAAGTTAATTTTTTAGTAGGGAACAGTTTCCTTTTAAAGTATCATGAAAGGCTACCTTTATCAGTCTCCATGCCCATTACATGAGCAACTACTGCATGGTTCATCTACTTCTCAAAACTGAGCTGATACCTTTAGTGATGTTCCCAATCCTATGGTTTAAAAAAAATAAAAAGAAAGAAAGAAAGGGGGAAAAAAAAAAGTAGGAGTATAATCCTTCAGAAGTCTAGAAGTTTTAGATTTGCAATTTAGCGTGACCTCTGTCAAAGTTCATAAGGTCTCCATCTGTGTGTGAGTAACTGCTAGGCTACAGAAATATGGACCCCTAGAGCAGCTTGCTCCTGACTACCTGCTGCTTCCAAAACACTGGCCAGACATTAGCCCCACACTCTCACAGGATCAAACAGAGGCTAACAGGCAGTGCTTATTTCATGCAAAGTTAGACACTAAACTGAAGTATATTGTATTTATGTTGCAGTGTTTTTCAGGGAATTTTTCTTTTTCTTGACCAGGTCTGCAGTCTGCCAGGAACAAAATCACATTTGTTAACCTGACAAGCCATGGTATTTTCAACAAATGAACAAAATCCTAAACTATATCAATTTCTTTCCCCTCCAGAAAACAAAATTTCACTTCAGCATCATTTCTTTACACTGTTAAGACTGATGCAGACCTGCAGGCACAGTAATATTCTTTTATCTAAGTCAAAATGTATTTTTTAAAAAAAAAAATAAAAAAATTCAATGTTCTTTGTACATCTATTTTTTTTTTCACTTGATTGTATTCTTTATACAACATTATAGCAGTAGAAGCTCATTTTAAGATGTACTTCTTGGATGTCACCTTTGACACGCTATTTTCTGGAATACATTTATAAAAGAGGGTGGAGTAGCAATTAACTTCTGGAAAGCTAGAAAACTAAAAACTAAAATCATAGTTGTGTGTTTCATATTCCTGAGAAAATTCAATTAATTTTCTGGTTAAGCTGTAGCTACTGTCTAATGAATACAGGAGCAAACAAAATAGTCACACTGCTGACCAGTGCTGATTAGTAATCACAATTTGAAGAAGCCTCCATTAAAAAATAAAAATAAAGATAGATAGATATAATCAGAAGAAATTAGTCCCCATACTGCCTTCCTCCTACCTTGCCTCCTTCCCTTCCTTATTCTCTGAATCGTCCCTGCCTTATAGCCTTGCAAAATATACTTGATTTTTTATTAACTTACAAACTGTAGCCTAACTCCTAATTTTGTCTTTCCAGGAAAACACGAAAGAAGAAAAAGACAATAAAATTAATTTTATAGGCAACAAAAATTTCATAAGTAGCTTATGGACAGGATATCACACCATATTTTTTACTCACTAAAAATCAGAACTTGGAATGCCAGTGCACAAAATCATAGGCAATGTTTTCACTATAAATATTTACTGACACTAAACATATTCAGTGTTGATTAGCCTTTTTACAGTATTAAGCTTCTGTCATCTTGACATCTGCAAATACAAATCTGCATTTATCCACGTAAACTTAATTGGAGTCCTACATGTCTCTCTGTAGATAAGCAGCTGAATATACTTCACTTGCTGTTAACTTCAAATTGTGCTAAGTGGAATAGAAAGAACTTTATCTTCATACTTAGTGACTGCACAGACATGTGGAATACAGTATTATAAGTTTCTCTTTTAAAAAAAAAAAAGTAGCAAGGCTAAATTATCGCCAATCTATTTAAATGCCACACAAGAATAAATCTATGAGGTTTAACAGGAAGAATAAATGCTATGAAGTTTAACAGGCATCCCAGTTGATTCCTATAAACAAAAATAATAAAATATTAACAAAGCTCTGCACTGAGCATTGTGAAACACTGATTATGTTATTCTCCACTTAAAACAAGAACATTATCATAGATTTGCACAGTCTATGAAAACATCACTTTCAAGACATGAACTCTTCAAAGTTCATGATTGCTACCCAGCTGGCCTCCACGTCTGCCATTCCAGAAGCTGTCATAATACTCCCTAAAATCCTCAACACTCAACTGTTTAATTGTCTTTCAAAGCTTATGTTTTGCTCCAATTCACTTCAGAGCAGGCTATCTGCATACAAAGTCCCATCCAAAAAGTGAGAAGAAAGGCTTTTTTTAGGCTTGTAATTTCAATACTCAAACACCCATGCAGGAATAAGTATATCCCTGACTCTCAGAACTGCAGGTATATTCAATTAAAACATTAATTCTTCTAGATATTAGTTTTTAGCTCACAAAAACTCATAGATCAGAATGAAAGGGGAAAAAAATGATAATACATGGTACCATCATACTGTAAAAATCACTAGTTGAAACTAAAGTTAAATTCTGTACTGCATGTACTTCTGAACATTTTAATTATATGAAGCAGTCCATTATTTATGGCATTAGCAAACACATCAATGCTTGAATCAGTACAGTAATTAGAAGGATAAGTGAAGCAGGCTTGGTCAAAACCAAGTGAAATAAAATGGGTGACCATCGCCCTCTCCTCAGCCTCCCCTCCACTCTGAAGAGGAGAATGGAACACAGCAGGACAACATTTTATCTAGGGGCATAGGTAAAGGCACCTGTCCTCCAATGCCTCTCCCTCCTGGCACTCTTTGTTTCTTGTAATTTTTTCAATGCCACAGCTTAATTTAAAAAAAAAACAACAACAAACAAAAACAAACCACCAAACACACCCCACCAAACACTTCTCTGAAAAACAAACAAAATAATTTATTTTATTTCTCTTCTACTGCATCAATAACATTGCCTTCCTCTTTTATTTGCTCAGCTTGTACTTCAACTACCCTTCCCTCTTTCTCCTCCATAGTGCAGTGGTCTAAAATTCTTCCTAACCACTACAAGCCCTAATGTACCACTGACAAGCTGCCATTCCCATTCCCTCTCCTGCAAATGGTTTACATCTAAAAAAAAAAAAGTTCCCTCCTTCCCAGCAGCATCTGTGCTCAAGTTGATGTTACTAAGCATCCTGCAACAATTGTTTTTTATAGTTTTAAAACAAATGTGTTGCTTTCCCTTCTCCAGTTCTGGTTTCCAAACTGACACACTTGGGAACCAGCTACTCTCCTTATTGCAAAGGGTCAAAGAACACAGGGACTCTTGCAGAACTCCCAGTTCCTGTTTCCTTTGCCACACAAAGGGGAGAATCCACAGTTCAATTGTACCACCTGCAGCAGCAATCAAGAAAATCATACAATTCATCCAACACTGACTGATTCTATGATTCTAATTGTCAGGGCTGGAAGAGACCTCAAGGATCACCTAGTTCAAACGCCCCCTGCCATGGGCAGGGACACTTCACACTAGCCATGGACACTTCACACTAGATCAGGTTGCTCAGAGCTCCATCCAGCCTGGACTTAAAGACCTCCAGGGATGGGGCTTCACCACCTCCCTGAGGCCTGTTAAATTCTTTTGTAAGAACAAGCAAACACTATCAGCTGCTTTTGCCAAAAACTTCTTTACACACAAAGATCGTTTCAAGCTGTGCCAGGGGAAGTTTAGGCTGGAGGTGAGGAGAAAGTTCTTCACTGAGAGAGTCATTGGCTACTGGAATGGGCTGCTCAGGGAGGTGCTGGAGTCACCATCCCTGGAGGTGCTCAAGGTGGGTTTGGATGTGGCACTTGGTGCCATGGTCTAGTCTGGAGGTCTGTGGTAAAGGGTTGGACTTGATCTTTGAGGTCTCTTCCAACCCTGGTGATACTGTGATTTACAATATCAGTGAGTGCTCTGGCACACATGCATGGGACCAGAATACAGGCAAGTACAAAAACCCTTGCCACTGAGAAATATCTTTAAGTTAATCTACCAAAGACAAAATCATTCCATAATTGATGACATTTAGATTTAACTAAAGTTTATTGTGAATCCCTGAAAAATAATTTGAAATAGCAACCTGCTGTTGGGTTGTTTGGTTTTTTTTCTGGGTGCTCTTCTTGGAAATCCAAGGCCTTCTCCACAACACTAAAGCACAGCACTCTTTTTCTTCCCAATTAGAGTGCTTACAGCTACAAAAACCCAGACAAGTTTCCACTACCACTGTTTTGGCAGGTCTCCATTCACATCAGAGAATCCACTTCTATATTCCCATTTCCATCAAATATTCACCACAAGTTCTACCCACTTTTCTTGTTTCTGTGCTTGCTCTTTTACCCCGTGCTGCAAGGCTCCCCCTCCCAGTTGTGGTTGCCTTTATTTCCCTTTCAATTCTACTCCTCCTTGCTCTATCTGCTGCCTACTCTCCCTTCAGCCACCCTTTTTCACACTCTTCTTTCACTCAAATGTTCTATAACACTCCTCTCTCATCACAGCAAGCAGAATCTCAACATAAAATGGTTGACTTTACACAAGGACTGTTAATTTCATGTTACTGCTTTATATTTGAATCAGCAGGGAAGACAAAAAGCACAGAGAGGTAAAAGGCAAGAATACAGGAATCACTCAAGGATATGAGCTATCTGGCCAGTCAGACCTCTGCTGAAGTGACAATCAGTTCTACTTGCTGCATAAATATGTCCATTTCTTTTATTTCAACAGGGCAAAACATTTTTCATATAGAAACTTTCCAAAACTTCGTGTTGGGTTTTATATGTACCTTTAAAAAAATTAGCACATTATCCAGCATCACGAATGACATCACACACACACACAAACATCTCAGAGAAACTGAGAAGTGGCAAATCACGCATCACAGTTACACATACAGCAGATGCACTGAAAGGCATTCTTCCAATACTCTTATCTCTGTTGTTCCAATTAAAGAAGAAGAAACAAATCCTTAAGTTTCTGAAGAAAAGTGGCCAAAAGGCAAGAAAAAAGATTAATTACTAACAACAGTGCAAGCTCACAGGAGGCAACTCACGCCTCGTTCCAATGAGCAACAGTGTCTTTGTACTTAACCAACATCTTGAACTTTCCAGTATTCACAAATTCTCCAGCAACCACTGGATAAAGTGAAAAATACATCTGCTTGAGACAAATCTCAGTTAGACTTTGAACATTAATCATCTCTGCTCCCATTAACACCAATATTGATACTACACAGCAAATAAGATGCAGAATACATTCCTATGACCACATTCAATCTGTCTTGAGTTAGTCTCACTGTTAGCATCCACTAATGAACAGCCTCTAGAATTTCTTAGTTCAATGTGTGCAAGCTGTCACCAGCCCAAACTGTAATAAATTGTTGTGGTAATAGGCATTTTCACAGAATAGTGTGTCTGAAAATACCACAATTACATTTATGCAGTTCTGGAGCCCCCAGCACAGGAAGGACATGGAACTGTTGGAGCAGGTCCAGAAGAGGGCCACAAAGATGATCAGAGGGTTGGAGTAGCTCTGCTATGAGGACAGGCTGAGAGAGTTGGGGTTCTGCAGCCTGGAGAAGGCTTCCAGGAGACCTTAGAGTAGCCTTCCAGTATCTGAAGGGGGCCTACAGGAAGGCTGGGGAGGGACTATTTACAAGGTCTTGTAATGACAGGACAAGGGGCAATGGGTTTAAACTGGCAAAGGGAAGATTTAGACTGGATGTCAGGAGGAAGCTCTTTGCAGTGAGGGTGGTGAGGCACTGCACCAGGCTGCCCAGGGAGGTTGTGGCTGCTCCCTCCCTGGAGGTGTTCAAGGCCAGGTTGGACAAGGCCTTGAGTAACCTGTACTAGTGGGAGGTGTCCCTGCCTATGTCAGGGGGTTGGAACTAGATGATCCCTTCCAACCTTACCACTCTATGATTCAACATTTATAATTAAGATGCTGTTATTACTGGCACTGCATGATGCGGTCTCAAATTTTGCTTTTTTTGCAAATAATAATTTAGGGTTTTTTTTGAAAATGCACTTAATTTAACTTCCTTTGTTCCCTGTAAGTGAAAAGGAGCTAAAAGGGAATGTGGTAACTCTTGGATGTCCTAAAGGAACTGCAGTAGAAAATGAATGTCAGCTCATACGACCACTGGAAAAGAAGCAACGGACCAAGTCCTTGCAGTTCACTCTGCCAGCATGCCTCAGCACAGCCTGCATAAGTCACCTCCTGAAGGGTCATTGTGCTCCTTCAGTCCCTGGATTCTCTACTGGGGCTGCCATGAATGCTATATTGTATGATGACATTTGTTCTAAGAGGACAATTGTCTTCTAGGAACTGGATAAAGACCACTGATTTCACGCAGGTCAGCAAGCAACCATCAAAATATAAGTGACTAAAAGTCCCTACCAACTTTTGTCTGCTTTGAACTGGTGACACAGAAGTGATGGGAAGGATTCCATCTTCCATTAGCAGTCCCTAAGCTACCCATTAGATGGTCCTTGACCTGTTATCCAGTCACCCTATCCCATTCCCACCGTATGTGAGTGAATGGGCATTTTGGTTTACAGAAATGTTGCAATTCTTGGGAATTTAAATACAAATTCTCACAATGTATGTTATCAATACAATTCACACTGTCTTCAGCCAGCATTATTTAGCTGAAATGATTTGTAAATCAGACAAGATTTGCTAGTTACAGAGGAGAAAAAGAACGCTGTCAGTAAACCACAAAGCAAACACAAAAGCTGCTTCTAAGGAAACGGATGGGCTATGGTCAGAAATAAGAATATGAAACACACTATTGAGCAAGACTTTGGTGATCTTTACATAAACATGTATTGGCTCACTATTCAAATATAAAAGTATGTAACATCAAAACTAAGTAAATAAAACATTACGTATCTTTTACTACTAATAACATCTCAATTATAGGGAAGACTTCATGTGAGGTACTTTCATGTATAGTCAAGGTGGTCCAATACTGTTTTACATAGCACCCCACACTTTAAAGCAAAAATATACACAATGATTTTTAAGAAAAAAATGCATGAAATTGCTTTCTTTTGACTGATGTTTTATTATTTCTGTCCATTCAAACAATAATATATTACTACCTCATCATCACCTGCTAAATTTACTTGAAACTATCAGAGACAGTTCCTTTGAACAAGGAAGAGTTCTGCATGTGTCAGTGCAGTTCAGAACATCACAGGTAGGACAGTTTCTACAAACTGCCCTATCAAGCATCATTCATACTAGGCAAGAGAAGAGATACCGGAACGTGGACATTCCATTTTAAATTAACCCTGAGACAGAACTACCAGCTATGTAAGACCACACAAAAATCCTGTTGGTTTCCAAATGGAAAACAACGGCCACTGCAACTAAAATGTGTTCTGGAAGTTTCGTCTACTTTTTGTTACCTGTCATAAATGAAAATTTGGTCTTCATAATATTAACAACAACAAAAAGCATTTTCCCTTCCTAGTTCGTTTGTCGCCTCTTTCAACATTTTTTAATAGATGAAAAGCTTTTTCACAGGTAGAAATACTACAGAGATATCTAAAATGCATACATGCATACTAATAAAAGACTGTAGAAAAAAAAAAACAAAGAATGCAAATTAGTAATTTTCAGGTGTAAGGTGTCACATCCTTTGTAGGTGTTTATATTATATGTGGAACTGTTGTTAGGCACATCTAAGAACATATCATCATGTTCTGTCCCATATTATTGTATACAACAGAAGACAACGTTCCACATGTAATTCCAATATTCTCATTAAATATAATCCTTCTAGCATCATTTGCTATTAATACAACTGAATTTGAATTCACAGCCTGTCCTCATTAAAAGTAACAAGGAAAAAAAAAAACAACCACAACAAATCCCACCTCAAACCACTCTAGATACAGCAGTATAAATTTCTCTCTCGTATAAATTTACCCAGCTGTTATGCAGCAGGGGTTTACATCAGCACATTGTACTGCAGTAGGCTAATGTCTCAAGTTGCACCAGCATAAATCCACTTTAGAGTTAGCAGTTCATTTACAGTGGCTAATCCTACCACCTATCCAGCCACACTATGGTAAAGAGATGCTTATTTTCCCCTAGATAGATCAATCTCCCTAGTCTGACATGATGTACCTAGTATTCAGCAGATAGCATTAAAATCAAGATGAGTTTCACAGAAAGACTCTTATGACTGCCTACTGCATGAGGTTTCTCCTGCTCCTTCTCCCACACACTCAGGGATAACAAAACGAAGTGTTCCAAGTCCTTACACAATCTGAAACCATGGAACAATCTGTCCAGCTACCAAAACAAGGAACAAAGACAGAAAATCCTCCAAGAGTTGCCTTTCTAACTATCCTGGTTCTTAAATATACTGATTAGTAATGAGTGTCGTGGTAGGCCTAAATAGACCCAAGGTGAGTTCGTACATGTCCTGGTTTGCCCAGGCATGCTCCCCTGCTCCCTCTCCTTCTGTGCTGGGGGTGGTGGCCACAGGAAAGGGAACAAAAGCCCCAGCTTCACCTAATATAGTCAAGCTTCGCAAAGTGCCATTCTGATTGGCTGATCTATGTCCAAAGGCCCATTAGTCTCGGGCTGAATGGATATAAAGGGATGAGCAGGTAGCACAAAGGTGCTCTCTGCTATTGTATCCATGCCTGCTTACTGCCTCATTGATCCTGAGGTGAGGCTCTGATGCCTCCACGCATTCGGCCTGCACAGCCACCGTGACACTGTACTGAGACTGTACAACGCAAGACATCCTGCCAGCACCTGAAAGCCTGCTGCCAAGAGCGCCATGACCAGCTCAGAGGTCGTCTGCCTCCTTTCTCCAGCACCCAGGAGTGTGGGGAAACTCCAGAGCCTCTAATGGTTTTCGGCCCAGCAGCAACCCCGCCACATGCTTTGGGTACTGTCCAATAGCATTTTGTGAGTAAATACTTAAAACCTCTTGTAATCATCAATTGTCTTCTCCCATCAGCAGAAAGGAGCTTCCTGAGTCCATCCAGTGGCCAAGCAGGATAACAAATTGCAAGCGGTGTCAGTGACTGCACAAACCTTCTCTGCCAGTAAAAACGTTTGCTTATGCTGGGTACCTTTAAAGTGTTCCAGTTTGCCTGTTCCCTGTATGTATAAATTTCCAGACTCTGCATTTTGAACCTTGTACATAAGTTTTCTGGAGAGGTTTAATGTTAATAAACAGTCTTCATAGTTATTAACAATCTCTGCCTGGACATCAAAATTAATATCAATTATTAATTTTGAATCATTTCGTTACATGAGAAAATAACTCCCACATAGACTCACATAGTTAAGGGATAAAATTAAGACTCTGACCACATTACAGTTCTTTTCTCTAGTTACATCCAGAGAAGACAGGATAAGAAATGAAAGTTTTCCTCCCCTATTCCAAGTTGTCTGCCCTATTTTCTACAGTACATAAAGATTTCTCCCACACAAACCATGGCTTCCCTCTCTAAAACGTAAAAGGAGTTAAAATGGTCATGGTTGATACACCCCTGGAAAGGCTGGAAGAACTGCAGCTTCTCCTGGGCAGTCAGCAAAAGATGGAACACAATCTGATCACCAGCCTACACCTGCATTCCTCCAAATCTAAACAATTACTTTGAAAGTAAAAATAAAATTTAAAAAATAAAACACCAACAATTAAATACTGCATTGTGATATTATTTGATGTACAATTGATGTACTAAACTGCTATAAAATGCATGTACTTTCATTCTTTACAGTGTAGCAGCATTTTTTCCCTCTACAGCATAATAAATGAATTATATGTTGCCATTCTGTGAAAACTCTTTTTGAGTTAAAGAAAATTATTTGAATATTTGTCTCGTAAGATTCAAGCAAAAACAATGGAGAAAACCCATGAAATCTCTTTGGATTTGATGTATCTTCTCATTTTAATTAACACAAGCTTTTCCTGTTTTAATTTGCACTTAAGAAGCAGGAACTTTACTCAATTTGCTAATTACTACATTTTCAAGCTGTTTCCTTGAAACAGATAACAGCCTATCACACTAGGAACTCAAATTTCTGTAGTTACCTCGAATTACGTAATTGTCCAAAGCCTCTTCCATTCTTTTCAATGCTTCAGCTCTGTTAGAGCCATGGGTAATCAGCTAAAAATGAAAGAGGAAAAAAGCATTTGAGATACCTAGAAAGGAGGTGTTCATTGCCAGAACCAGAAGAGCATTTAAAATAAAAATGGTTTGCCAAACTTCAGCAGTCACAAAAACATTTCTTGTGCATTATCTGCTCTTCAGAAGAGAATACTAAGATCACTTAACTCATTCAATGAAAGATTCAATCATTTTTCTTTAGTAAAATTTAAAGCATCTCAACAATATCTCTCCTTTTAGCACACAGAAAATTAGAGCAGAAGTCAAATGTCTCCTGACTTCTAATGCCCAAACAACTAAAATTTAAGTGTGAATACTTTTGACAACTGAACCACGACTGTGATGTCATATTTCAATTTTACCAGTATGTTACTGATGAATAAGAACTAATACTAAAAGGCACTACCAAACATTTCTTTCACTGCTGCTTTTTGGAAGGCAAAATCACTGCCATTTAATTTTGGGTAACTTACATTAGAAATAACACATTGGCAGCACCTCGGTCTGAAAGCAATGACTTCTGTTTAAATCAGAACCCTTTTAACCATAATAAAGTTCAAGAAAAATAATTATAGTGTCAAAAGATTTTTTAAAAAATTCCTTATAAGTAACACTAAATTTTTTCTGCTCCACATCTCCCTTCAGTTCTTTCATATCCCCTTGAAACACGCTATCTCTAGCACCTTTAAAATACTGACTTACTGATCCTTTAATATATTCCTCCTCATTTAAAAGAATGGTGTATAAATTGTTTCATACCTTCACAATACTGAAAAATAATCAACTCACTTTTGAGATCATAGGATCATAATAAATGCTAATATCACTTCCTTGTTGTATGCCACTGTCAACACGTACCTTCAAAGAACAGAAAATAAAAATTACTATATACTGGAAAAAAATATATTTCAACATGAGGAACAATCTATCCAGCAGGTTTAAAACATGACACCCAGGAAGCTTATCATATACACCTTTTTCCCTTGAAAAACTAAAATAATCATTGTTTTCAGAGAAACTGGGAGGGGGAAAGGAGAGCATTTTTCTCCACCAGAAAATAAAATACTTGGAAGTTATTATCTTCTTTAAAAGAAACATAACTGCAGTCTTCAATTGAAAGTCAAAATTCTCTTTTGTTCCTGTAGAATGCACAGTAAACACATTAAATCTGATCTAACAACTCTCAACTTCAACTCTGAACATGCCCAATTCTGATCTAATCCCTGTAATAAAATACAATTGTAATTATTTTTCTGACTGACGCCTGGCCTGAAGGATGCCCCTTATAATCACATCCTTCTTGCATCTATATGTAATCATGTCCCTCACGTTCCATTACAGCCTTTCCAAGGGCTCCAGCAGGAATACAGGTAGGGAGCATTCAGCAGGAACTTTGGAGTTCTGCTTATCAGCTCCATAGGAATACTGATCCTGTGGTTTTCATGTCTGTAACACTTTCCTTCTCTGCCTCACCCTCTCAACTGTAAAACATTTTTTTTTCTGTTGCTGTTGTTCTCATAAGGCTTTAATGTTTACACAGCTTTTTCCACGGCTTTGCTTTGTAAGGACACAGCCCCAATTAAAGCTCTGATTCTGCAATATTCATGGAAAAAAATAACACAAGTTCAAGAATTTCTTTTGAAGAGGCTGATTGCTGTTAACCAGCCAACAAGTTAGTTAGTATATTGCTGATTCTTGTTTTCATCTCTCAGTTTGATTTCATCACTGTAGCAATGAGGTTAGCCATATAAAACTTTTCAAATGAGCAATTTCTGGGGAATAAATATTTATTAAATTGCTGCTTTTGAGTGCTGGAATCTGAAATATTTATTTTAAACTAATCAAAATAACTCTAGAGTGATAAACGCATTCTGAGGATCATAGGGATGGAGGACTTTAATCAAAGCTCTTGAAGCAGCAGGGCTTCGATATACTGCGCTGTAAAGGGGGTGGGAAAGAGGGTCCTGGAATCTCACTTAAATCTTCACCTATGGGAAGGAACCTTTGTAATAAACAGCAGCTCATCTGTCTGCAGCAAGGCAGAAAAAGGTCAACGCAACGGCTGTTAGGCCTTTAATATTTTAATTTAGGCAATTATCAAGGGACCACATGTAGAACCTCTTGTCTACAGAATCCACATGAGGGCATGATGATGTCTTTATTATACAAATGACATAAAAAGATACCCTAGCAGGTGTACTGGCTTTCTTCAGTAAAAAACGCTGACTAGTGTTTTTATTATGTTTTATTATTTTTTTTAATGTACTTATTCATACATTTGTATTTGTATGTATAGATTTTTTTCTTAGATATTTGATTGTATAGCACATTTATTTATATGTAGAGACAGTAGCACTTCTCTAGCATGTTTACTACATCTTACCCAAATGTGCTTTATCTATGTTTAACTAGGCTCCCCACTATCCCTATCAGGTACACTTAACAGTAGCTACTGATGAGAAGGTAGTTTAGACATGCCATGATTACAAGGAAAACATTTCAGCATACTTCCCAGCTCCTCTTCTTGTAAAACCATCCTTCCTCCCAGAATGCCTGCCTCTCTATAAATCAACATATATGTTCTCATCTTCAAATCAGAAGGAATTAATTTACCTACTCAGCCCCAGACAAATCCCTTGCCCATGGTATTTTTTGTCTTACTTAATAAATAGATAACTAAGACGTGAAAGTATGACATATATATCCCACACAGACTCCAGTTATACAGTGACTTCTGTCCCCAAAGTAGCACCTACAAAGTGATTACACACAAGTGTTGAGGGGTGCTTTACACATGCATACATGTGCATATAAGTATTTAAACATGTATATCATATTTTATCAAAGAAAACAAAAACCAAAAGGTGCATAATTCAGACCCACAATAAGCAGGTTAGTCAGACCTTAAAGTTAATGAAGTTATCGACTATCCGCTCTGTCCGCTCTATACTTCTGCTCATACACAACATAAATACTACTATGCAATTCACACTTTTTTCTAGGTACAATATTATTAAAAAATGGAAAATTACAGTAAAAAAAAAATAAAATTCTTTCAGAATTAATGCATCATTTCATCTAAAAAAAAATTAAATTGTGAGTCCTCCACAGAAGTTTCATTTCTGTAAAATAAGATGATAAAAAATGACATCAGAAAAAGAAAATACATTTACCATCTTCAGTTCTCCCTGTGGTGCTTGCATCTTTGGAGTCTGGTAACAGTAGGTGATTTTATAAATACATAGTATGACAGAACTTAGTGAATACTGGACGAAAAGGAAACCCTAATTCAATAGATACTCACTGTATTACTTTTATCACCCTGTCTTGATAAGTATCAATACTTATCACACCTCCAGTGCTTAATTCTGCTTAATATATTTCCTTTCTTTTACTCATTATTTAAAATAACAAAGAAAGCCTAGAGCTAGATCCTACTGTACCCTACAACTCATTGGTATTACAGCCCCAACTTATTGCTGTTGTACTACCATTATGTGTTACTACACTAGGACAACAGTAAACCCAAAGGTAAAAAAACCCACACTTAAGAGGGGTAAAAAAAGCACAATGTATGTCTCAGTTCTGCAACGAACTACTAGTGTGCTGAATTTCACTTATCAGCACACACAGGTTTTAGTATTTCTCAAATCTTTGCCATATCAGAGTCTAAAAGTTCTCTCTTTCTGGCAGAAGTCGTTAAAATACAAGACTGCTGATCATACTGGCAAAGAGTAATGCTGGAGCTCTTCAGACAGGGCAGCACATTTGCTCTGCTGTGTAAGAGCGCTGACCACAAACGCTCACTATCACAGTAAGGAGGGTTCTGGTTACCTATCTCAGGTTTCATTTTCAAAGATGAAAATTCACAAGAACCATGATCTACGGAAATTACAGACTATGTGACACAAAACCAGTCAGTATATTCCTAGCTATGGCTAAGCAAAAACCCTCACACAGCCATGTACACCACTTCCGACACACAGGCACAGGTAGACAATCAGAGATACATTGAGACACAGAAGAAATTAATTGAACATGCATTTGCCAATATATTACTCATAAGCTGAGCACTCTGTGACACACCACAAGTCTCTGCTATTTTTTTTTTAAACCAAACTTGTTGACAATTCTAAAACCTAAAATGCAGAAAACAACCACGGTGGCACAATGGGCCTGTAATGCTGAACTTTTTTAGTCATATTAATTTTGTTCTTAGCAGCATGACATTCTCAGGAGAGAAATTAGTTTCACAGTGGTAGAAAACATGTATTGAGACACCAAACCATGAGTATCTAAGTAAAAATAGTTGTTCTATTTTTAAGACAACAATAGAAGTAAACAGAAAGAGAACAGCCTAGACACTCCATATGAGCTCCTCAAACCGTTTCTCTGAAGCCTCCAGTGTAATTAAAATTTCTTTCTTCAGTACCACAACGGACCACGTGAAGCAATCAGGCATCTCCCACCCTTCATTTTCAATTCACCTCTCTCTCTAAGCCCAACTCCCAGCCCACCCTCTCTACCTGACAAGTGACAGCCCAATCTGATTAAATGCTTGCAAGGGAGGGGACTCATGGGCCTCCATGACAGGCCAAAAGTGATCACCATGGAGATACATAATTACAGCTGTCAACGCGTCTACTGTCCTGCTGGCATCAATTTGATTGCTCCCAGCAATAATGATAGACAAAGCTTAGTGTGCACTCTCCTGCACCCAATCACTTTATCTATTCCGTGGTCCATTTAGCTGACATGCAACATTCACACAAGCAAATAACAGCAGTAAGCAGAACATTTAAGGCATTTTAATTGTTTTTTCTTTGTATGGATGGCTCACGAGCGCAAATGTTATTACATAAAACTCCTGCTGCAGCATTAATTGAAGAAAGATTTGGTGGGGCAAAGACTGTAGGGGGTATAGTTTGTCCATTATCACTTGTACTTTCAACAGGTCTCACGTTTGGAAAATTGCAAATTGCAAAAACTTGCAAGGGCAAAATGTTTGACATCCTGTTAGCTATTACAACATGGTGAAAACTTCTACCAACCACCGGAGCATTCATTATAAATTCTTATTAAATACACTCTTTGTTTCATTAAAAAAAAAAAAGTTTTGATACATCCAATGATCCCTTTTCCCCCTCATCTCCTTTTTAAGATCACATAATGCCTTTTAGATCTTCCTAATTTTTTTTTCTGCTTCCAGGCTTTGAACACAGCATGAGGCCTTAAAGAGCAGAAAGGGTCAGCTCCCTTCGGAAAGTACACGGGCAAAAACAATTTAAGAAGCGAAATAAATCATATATCCAATAACATCTCCACATTTAAGATTCCTCCTGTAATCTTTCACTATTTTCCATGCAAGCAGACTGAATAATCGTATTCACAGATGGTACGGCCTCATCATTCCACCAACTGACACAGTGTCATGTATATGTGCACTTAGGACTACCTTGATTTTACAGAAATGCAGTGTCCCTGTTTGTTACATGTAGCAGAAAACACTGTTTGTTAACCAGCCATTCCATACACTTAAGACTCTATACCCTGAAACATGTAATAATAATTGTAACATATTCCCTCTTTAAACTCTACAAGGCTAACCCAGAAAGCACTGGCAGCTTCCCACTGGTGTCCCTAGTTCTCTGTGCTGAAAAAGCCCACTCAACATTTCACTGTCCCTTCTAACCATCACAGTATTTTAACTAAACTGTGTTTGAAAAGCTAAAAGTTGTAGAAAGCAATAAAGTATTGCAACATATAATGGTTTCTAAGCTGAACTTTTTAAACCCAGTTTGGAACTGTACATTTAAAAACAGTTTTACAGGTTTCATAAATAAGCATTGCATGTCCTGTACCACCTCCATCATCAAAAAGCTGGAGAAAAGGCCCAGTTTACAAAGCTGCTGAACAGTTACAGTCTCTGTCTGTAAATGAGACACTCAGTACCTATGAAAAACAGAACCAAGTTACTTACACTTGGCACGTGCAATGGTTCCTGATACTGAGAGAGTTTACCAATGGATGGCAGGCCAAAAGATTTGTAGGGGTCCTGAAACAAAAGTCAACATGAAGAAAGCATTATGTTTTCACAGATACAGAGTAGGTAACATGGAAAAGCTTGAAGTCTAAGAGAAACCACTGCTGAAATAATTTTGTTTTCTTTTCCCCAGAATTACTTCTGTCAAAATGCATTTCTTTGTCCCCCTAACACCACGACTCCAAATAAAGAACTAGAAGCATATAAAATCTCTCACATCACAGCCAAAAAGGCAGAGAGAAGTACTGTGCACACAGATACAGAACGCCACCAAAATACACAAAGATGACAATTTTATTTGCTGCACTGTGCCTTGGAAGAAGGATGGGAAAATATTCAGAAAGGTGGAGTTGAGAGAAATCATAAAGAAAAAAATTTCAGAGCTAAAATGGTAGTCAGAAATCCAATTATCTTAAGAAATTAACTGACATTTATGCTTTTGGAATTTTTCTATGTAATACAATACCAATATAAACAATAGGACAGCAAATAAATATATGGTCTACATAATAACCATATTCATGACAAAGTAGTTGGATCTACTACTTATAAATGTAAGGGAATTTAAGCCAAATCATCAGTTACTCCAGAGTAAAGCCTACTCATATTCAGAATAGCTTTCATGGCAGTCACAATGTAGATATTTATTCCTTATCAAAATAGTTCATATAACTTGTAATCAGGAGAGAAAGTTGAAGATTATGTACATGCCATGAAGACAAATTAAAAAACACTATATAAAGATGCCCTGAATTGCAAAAGCCACAATAGTTATGTGAGGGGGAAAAAAAACACCTCAAGGTGTTGAATTACTTTTGAAAAGCACAGATACCTGAAACATTCCTAAAATAAAATGAAGGAAAATAAGATTTATTTGTTTTTTTAAATTAACTGATTTTGGTTTTCATGTATGAAAAATGGCAGCAAAAAGCTGTTAACCTGAAATGTCCTAAACATGTTTGAAAATAGAGTTTATAGTTTAAAGTGAAAGAGAGTCATAACATAATTTAAAAGTTTGTCCTTAAAACTGTAGTTTCAGAAGACATTTAACTTACTTTTTCAACAACATATTAGAATGGTTTAGTACAACTAAGGCATTGACTATTAACTGTCTTTATAAATGAAGTTTCAAGTTCAGAAACCTTGAAACACTAGTTAATTGTAGCAAACAAATCCAGCACTGTAACCTGGTCTGGTGGACGATGTCCGTGCTCCATGGTGGGGGGTTTGGAACTAGATGATCTTTAAGGTCCCTTCCAACCCAAACTATTCTATGAATCAATCAGTCATTAAATGTGAATAGAATATATAGCAAATGTGCTTAGAAATAACTCACAGTTACCTCCTTCACCATTTTTAATTGTGGTTTTTGGAAATGAGCCTACATTGAAACACATTCTGTATTTTTAATCACGAAATAAAAATTCTACAATTCTACGAAAGCTCATTAACCATTAGCGTTACACGCTCTAGATTGTGACTTTCACATGATATTCCTTGGCTTCACCTTGGCATCTATCCACACCTGGGCACTATTATTCCACAATTCAACCACCTCCCCTCCCCTCCCCATTACCACTCATTTACCTCAGCATAAACTCGACATTCAACCGCCCAGCCGTTGATGGGAATATCAGCCTGTTTGTGCCTGAGAGGGTAACCCTTAGCAACACGGATCATTTCTTGGACTAAGTCCAGGCCGGTAATGCATTCTGTGACGGGATGTTCAACCTGCAAGGTCAAGAACTGTCAGTCAGTAGGTAACAAAAACAATCAAGGGGGGGGGGGGGGGGGGGGGAAAAAACACAAGTTT
>VWZE01025092.1:567846-592667 GCA_013396675.1 Eubucco bourcierii | reverse complement strand
AAATAAATCCCACTTTGTAAACAAACACAGATAAACAAGAAATTAGACTCATCAAAGAATAAAGAATATATTCCCGTCTTGGTTTTTTTCCCAAAAAAATTCTACTTAACAAACTCCAGGCATCCTCTTTGCAGGGAAATCCTTCAAAAGTTAAATATTTATTAGATTACAGTAACTAGGAGCAGCACACAAAACCAAACCTATAGGGATTACCTAGGTGGGTTTAGAGGTTTGCAGGGTTTTGTGCTTGGGGTTGTTTATTTATTTATTTATTTTACCAATTCAAACGCACCTGGTGATGCTGAGTTAATTTTTGGTTTTTTTCAGAAGCTTTTCCCATTCGATTTTGCTTTGAAAAAAACTTTCACTTGGAGTCATAAATATGTTTTAACCGAAAAATCTCCAAGTATCTGATAATCAACCCATTCTGCTACACTTAACATGGTACATACAGGAGACGCTTACAATTTTCCACAGAACTCGCCTACCCTAAATCTCACCCATTCGCCTGCTTTCACTAACCTGTCCTGACAAGCAACCAGATTAGCGTAATCTTGCATCAGCGCAGTGTAGCAGAAATGAGCAGATGGATCCTTCAATTTTTTTTTTTTCCCCCTCTCCAGACTTATCTGTTTAGTGCTTAGCATGCACAATAGCTGGGCTGGACCAGCAGAGACGCTCTGCGCTCTCAGCAAATTGCTGCTAACGGCTTTGGATGCCGCTGCCAGGGGAATAGCCGTCGTTCACGCTAACCCCGGCATGTGCGGACGAGCATGTGCGCGCATGTGCGCACACACACACCCCTGCTCCTTTGAAATACAGATATGTGCTGGTTTGAGGCTAAGTGGAATATTTTAACGGAGAAAGTTAGATTATAGGCTGTGAAAAGCAAACAATGGTGATGTCTACTTCACTCATAGGCTTGCTGAGATGGATAAGAACACAAAACATATATAAGACAGACACACTCGGGCTTGGGGAGTCTCGGGCTCTCTAGTTTTTTGCCTTCTCCTCTCTGCTGAGTAACCTCACTAACCACTTTCCTTCTAACCCCCCCTGGTTGATCCTCCAAACTCACCTCATGCGCATGGCAAACCCTGCGGTAAAGTATAGGGGTGGGCAGAATGTGGAAGGGTAGTTGGGAGCCCCTTCTGGGGTCTCTGATTTCTAGAAGGGGTGTTGTGTTTCTGCATTCCCTTTAACCTGTATATTTCTGTAAATATTTCTGTATATTGTGTATATATCTGCTTGTACATTGTACTGAGCTGTAAATAGAGCTTCAGTCCTTAACTTCCAGCCGGCTGAGTCTAGTCTGGGTGATTTTACAAAGTGGGGGGGGGGAACTCCCAAATTATCACAGGATATTTATTAACTTTGAAAAGTCTTTAGCTAGATATAGTACAATAAAGAAGCTCCCAAAGACAGGCGGGCACACCATAGAGATGAAGCAAAAAGTTGGGCATGCTGAAAGCCTCACCCAGAGACAGCCCAAAGACTTCCTATAAAGATATTATGACACAACTGCTATTTTCATTACAAAATGTTTGTGTTCCAAGGGCCAAAATAGCTTCAGAAAATGCACTTCTTTGTGGCTACCTGATCATGGGATGTCAGACCATGTATAGGACATGGAACTGTAGGAGCAGGTCCAGAGGAGGCCACGAAGATGATCAGAGTGCTGGAGCAGCTCTCCTATGAGGACAGACTGAGAGAGTTGGGGCTCTTCAGCCTGGAGAAGAGAAGGCTTCCAGGATACCTCATAGTAGCCTTCCAGGGTCTGAAGGGGGCTACAGAAAGGCTGGGGACAGACTATTTACAAGGTCTTGCAGTGACAAGACAAGGAGCAATGGGTTTAAAATGGCAAAGGGGAGATTTAGACTGGATGTTAGGAGGAAGTTCTTTACAGAGAGGGTGGTGAGGCACTGGAACAGGTTGCCAAGGGAGGTTGTGGATGCTCCCTCCCTGGAGGTGTTTCAAGGCCAGGTTGGAGGAGGTCTTGAGTGACCTGTACTAGTGGGAGGTGTCCCTGCCTATGGCAGGGGGTTGGAACTAGATGATCCTTGAGGTCCCTTCCAACTTTACCATTCTATGATTCTATATTTTGTGACACAGAAAATAGTCAGTGACCAAACCGCTTGTCTTCCTTCCTTCAAGTATGTTAGCGTTAAGGAAAACATTTAGTCATTATCATAATCTTGGGGTCTATTAGAACAAGAAGATGCTTTGGTCTTTAAAAAAAAAGCTTTGTAAAAATAACAGATGGCATCCATAATTAGCACTGTGTGTGCTGTGAGTTTGTTTAGAGTTTCAGCAACATTTTAAGACATTTTGACATAATTTTAATGACAAATCATCACTGAAACAAGCATCTATTCTTTGAAGGATAAAAGTGACATTGAAATGGGAATCTGATTACACAGTTTAAGGCTGTACCTTTGGGATTCAATCTTGATTCTACCTAACACATTACATTCTCCAGCATGTCAAGCTTAGTAACAGTATTTGGAGAATCTATGAAACATCTCGGTGACTATCCTGCAGTGTTAAGTTGAAGTAATTCAGTTTCCATTAAGATTTAAAGTTTCTCTTAAAATTTCCTAAGTTTTAATAGTTATTTATCACACATTCACATTTGGACAACAAAACTTATTCTCTTATTTTGCAATTTAAGTTTTAAAAAATTACTTTCCAGTTTAGAACATGTTTGTATTTCTACCATTCCAGATAATTAAAGCACAATATTTCTTTTTTATTTCTTTTTTTTCCCACAGCAAAGACATTAGCATTATCTACTTATATTGTCATTTTTCTTGGATAGCAATTGGCATTCCAGATTCAATAGCTTCATTGTTTTCAGCTTTATTGTTGATGATCAAAATAGGATGGAATGTTTCTGGAAAGAAAAATATTTTTGTTGTTTGGTTCTTAAGACTCACAAACATTTATTTAATCCATTCTTCAATAAAGATCTTTGACTTGGTCAATATTTTCTTCTGTTTCTTCAAAATACTCCCTTTGTGTCTGCACACAAAACAGCATTCAGAAAATGTGCCGAGGAAATTTTATTTTTTTTCCTAGGGGTGGGGAGAAGTTGTTCTGCTTTCTTTCAGGACTGTGCTTCAACTAGTGCTATGTTGGTATAATGTCAATAGCATCAATTGTATAACTAATTTTGGGGTACCAAATACATTTAAAATTCATTTTTATATACATTAAGGCTGCTAGATGATCAAACTGGGGTAGAAAATAATTTAACCTTGAAAGTCTAGTTAACTTATTTATAAGTTTAACTTTTCAGTGATGTGCACAGCCCAAACTGCACTTGTTTTAATATTTACAATTTTCTTGTGGCAAGGAAAAGACAGGAGGGGGTATTTTTAGCATTATACACAAAATGCTTTAGTGTACAGTACAAAAGGATACTACTAAAGCAGTAATGCCCTATCCTGGTTCAACAAACACCCTGCAATGAGGTTTTGGAGGTGCAGAAATCCACCCACAGAGAAACAAATGCAGGATATGAAATCAAAGCTCTGATCTTTCACACAGCAAGGAAGACTAAGTAGTAGAAGCAAAGAAATTAGACACATCTTTCCCTCTCAAAAAAAGAAAACAGAGACTCCTATGAGGACAGACTGAGAGAGTTGGGGCTCTTCAGCCTGGAGAAGAGGAGGCTTCGAGGGGACCTGATAGTAGCCTTCCAGGATCTGAAGGGGGCCTACAGGAAGGCTGGGGACAGACTATTTACAAGGTCCTGCAACGACAGGACAAGGGGCAATGGGTTTAAACTGGCAGAGGGGAGATTTAGACCGGATGTTAAGAGGAAGTTCTTTACAGTGAGGGTGATGAGACACTGGAACAGGTTGCCCAGGGAGGTCGTGGATGCTCCCTCCCTGGAGGTGTTCAAGGTCAGATTGGATGAGGCCTTGAGTGACCTGTCCTAGTGGGAGGTGTCCCTGCTTACGAGAGGGGGTTGGAACTAGATGATCCTTGAGGTCCCTTCCAACCTTACCATTCTATGATTCTATGATCATCATTCCCTACTTATGAGAACTCTACAGTAAGTGTTGCTGCTATTTGATTATGTTCACTGTTGAATCTATTTTAAATCATTATTAAAAGCTAGGCTTTAAATGTTTTTTTCTTAACTTTTCAGCCTTCTGCTTCATGTGGCACTCTTGTTCAGCCTGTCTGTTGTTACTGTTTTCTATTAATTTTATGTTGTACTTCTCCATCAACAGCCTTCACTTGCAATTTTTAGATGTGAAGTCAAGGACTAAATTTTTTAAGAGATGAACACAAGTATGCTCCCAATTAGAGCTGAATTACACTCAACTGATCAACTCTTAGCATTGGGCCATACCCAATTTCATAGCCAGCTGATACAAGATCTTGCAAGTGAAGTCCCAGTCAATAAGGCAAGAGCCAATGGTAATATGGTTATGTCATAGTGGGTAAACTCACATTATCTCAGTCTTTAATGCAGAGGGCAAAACCAGACATGTCTGCAGCAAACAATCTACAAGTCATAGCTACACCAAGGCAACTGCACCTTACTCTCCACAGAGCAAGCAGAAGAACTGATCAGCAATCACTCTCAATTAGTCAGCTGCCAAAAGTATCACCTTTACTACCAGTTCCTTTTCTTATACCCATGACCAAATACTGGTCATAGACAATTTTGAAGTCATCACTTCAATACATTAAAGTATGATACATGACTTCTTTAAGAAGTCTTACTCCCTACATTCTGTGAGCCACACACCTCCTTATCTGAAAAATGCCATTTATATTCTTGCTTTCTAGTCCACAGAGCCATGCCTGTCATGGCCAGCAATATCCAAATGTGGTAAAGACAAAGTGCTTCCCCTTCATACCAGACCTACTCTTCTTCAGACATCTTGCAACAATCAGATTCCCCATGAGCATTACAAGTGCTTTTGCTTCCCTAGCCTTTTCCAGTTTATACAGCAAGAGACATTAGTGGTAAAGCCTGTAAGAAAATAGTAACCAAGTCCCAGTTTACTCATGATGAAGCAGGTACAAAAGCACTAGGGGAATCTGCCAGCATCAGAGTTTGCTTAGCTCGTGTCCTCAGAACAGTACAGAGAGACTGCTAATTTTCTCCCATATTCTGTGACTGTCAATGACCTTAAGGTTTCACCATACTTGGGTTCATCCAGAGCTACAAAAGCAGACAGTTTTTAATAACTGTTTGAGCTAAGAGTTAATTTAGCAATGACTACTGCCCTTATATTCAGGGGAATAGTTTCAGGACACATTTTCTCAAGACCATCCAGGTACTCTGATCTAACAGCAAACACTTCTGGATACTCTCACAGACTGCCCTCTTGCCCCTGTGTGCATAAGGCATCAAGTTACTCACACACCAGTTGCAGCATTCAAGGAGATCACAGCAGCCAAGAAAATCTAAATTTCAGTAGACTTAAAACTACAGTCTGTGTCACCCCTACTACTGCAGGTCCCTAGTTGGTGTCATATACTCCTTTACATTCAGATAAATAATCTCAAAACTAACTTTCAACACACACCTCAGTTTCCAGGAAACATGATTCACCTGGAGTCCCACAGGCTTTTCTGCTGCAGCCAGTTCCAGTATCAATTGACCCAAACCCACTGACTTACAGATGCTCCTCAACTCCCTTTACTTCAGTAAGTCTGGTTTCTATTTCGGAGAACTGAACGTTCACAGAGGTGCACACATGTTCTGCTCTTCAGGCATGCCAGCTTCCTGATTACTATGAGCAGAAGCACTCTGAGGTTACACCTTCTTTCTGCAAAATAGTTCACTTCACATGTATATGGGGGTTTGGGAGCACATAGTGAAAAACAGATTTTCCAAAAGACTCTTGGAGAACAGACAGAGGTTTTACAGTGTGAATAAAAAGTATTCAGAAATTCATAAGAAACTTTCAGAAAAAGTATTCAGAGGCTCCTATGCTGTCCTTTTCTACAGACACAGTAAATACACACACACACACACACACTGAATTGTTATTTATTTTCTGATTTACTGGTATGTGACCACAGAATTAAGTAACACATTTCCATCAACAGAAGTTTCTATCAGCTAAAATTCTCAAGTACACTACTCTCATTGTTTCCTAAGTAAGATGTGCAGAATTAAAAAATAATGAGCATACATTATTAACAGCTAATTTTTTAACCATAGCATATAATAAGTTTGAAAAAAAAAATCTACTTCCTCAAGGGACACTATCTTCCAATAATCATTGAATCAGTTTTCTCAATTTTAATGGCAAGAATTTGTTTCTTTATTGTGCTGGACAGTCACGGGCAAGAAATAATTTATATAGCCTCTGAATACTGAATCTGTGTTTTCTGTGGTTTAAACAAACAGCATCCACTTCATCTCAGCAAGTTATTTAGTTCACAATTTCGCCATGACTTTCTCAGTTAACATCCTGCACTTCAAAAATAAGAAACTCTCCGTTCACTAATTCTACACATACATACTCTATGTAAGAAAACAAAGGAACTTGCACCCACAAACCCCACATTTTCTTTCCTAAAGATGCAATTCGTTCTTTCACTATATATAGCAGTAGTATTAAAGCCCTCTCAGAGCACCACATTCGAGGTGCCTTTGGTCACACTGCAGCCATTCTTGAGTTTTCTTTACATAACCATTCACCAAAGGAAAGGAACTAATGTACCCTTTGAAGAATGAGCTTTTCTTTCTCTGCTTATTAAAAATGCAGAGAAGCCTCTTTTTTCTCTACTTTTTAAAATAATATTCTATGATAGTTAGTAGCAATGTTGTCTCTAAGATATCACTCCATGCTCTGGCAGCACAGCTAATGGTATCTTTCAGATTCAATGACTTACACAAACAATGTCGTTCTCTTCTGTCAACAACAATTAGCAATGCTTTTCTGTAGTTCTTTTGGGAAGCCTGAAAAGCAGACAACCAGTAGCTACATAATGGAAGTTGCATTAGGAGGCAAGAATGTGGCAAAAATCTGGTTAACTGTTGTCGGCTGACCCTCTTGTGTGAGAAGTGTTGTTTGGCAGCAAAATCACCTTTTCTTTCGGTTCTAAAAATGGCCGTGAACAGCTGGTATAAACTGTGTGCAGAATGGATTCTGGTGGGCTTAGGGGATTGGTAATGGGATAAGAGACCTTTCACCTTTAGGTCAGTAGTTCAAATTCAGCCCAGGTTAGCAGCAATTGAAAGTCTTTACCATCTGACACTGTTCGTTAGCCTATTTAAAATGACTGAAGCAAACTGTCACAGTAAAACAAGATTCCAGTATTAAGAAATATGAAGAGTCTCAGCAAACAGCAGAAACAGTCACTTGAGACTTTACTTTGAAATCCTGCCATTCAGACTCTGTATACGTCCACCCTTCTAACTCCTGACAGCCCCTTTCACTGCTCCCATACTCCTGCCCACCTCTCACAACTCACCCTCCAGGCAGCTATGAACACCAAGGCAGTATAACAGCCACTTGCCGTTCCATGGGTCTGCTACAGACACCCAAGTCACCACTTCTCTGTGGTTTTAGCTGGCAGACTCAGTTCATCACTTTGCCATCCTCATTTTGTTGCTACTGTTTATAGACTGCAGCTGCAATACTTTGCAGCGCTTCTCTCCTTCACTGAGCAAACATGCAGCAGGTGCTGCCTAATGGTGTGCAACAGAATACAGATACCATTAAGAGACTGTTGGAACCAGGAGTCCATAAGAATTGGAGTTCCAGACAATCACCAACAGCATTTCTACTTCTGGATGTTTCCCAGCCACGTGTTTTATACTTTCATGAGTAGACAAAGATGAAAAGGGAGGCAGAAAGAAATATGCCACATGTAAAAATTCTTCCTCTGTCTTTTATAGCAGGCATAGCCCATTCGGTACAAAGCTCTGGAATAAAACATTTTCCAGGTCAGTAAAATTTTGTAAAACACTGGAGGTAATGAACAAAAATCTTAGAACTGGGTAATGTTTTATGGGTATATGGAAGGTTATTTACATACTCTTTACGCCTTCAAATCACGTTACTTTAAAAGAACTTGAAAACACTTAGATCAATACTGTCACTACAATTAAGTGTAAAATAAAAACATACAGATATGTCATTTGCTTTCAGTGTATCTCTTACAGAGTAGTCTACAAAAGCAATTTTTATTCCATAAGAAGTTATGACAAAAATATTCAAACTGTCACATAAGGAGAAAAGACACAGATACTCAAATTGCCCTACTTCTCAGTTTCTCCGTGCTGAATACAGTCCACGTAAATGCTCTTTTCTATTAGATTCCTCTAAACAAATCTGGTCATGTTTTAGGAGGAGGGGGTTGCTCCTTTGTTGTTTAAATCACACAATGCATGAGGGAGGTAGAAGGTTAGAAGCAGGCCTGAGACACCTGAGACGTACAAACTGTATTCAGAATAAGTCCTTTCCTCACATGGCTCATTGCGCTTTTCTCAAGACAATGAGAGACGCTTCTCATTTCAAGGCACTAAACTTCTAGAATATCATGTATCTTCCCTTTGCTGTCACCAGCTGATTCACATGTAAGAAGCTTAGCCATGCTGCACACCTGTATGGCAACAGATTTTTTTTTTTTTTTTAATAAACTGAAGACTCTGTTCATACAGAATCAGAGGAACATTTCTAGTCTTCCAGTGAAAACACAACAACGCTCTTCTGGTGAAACCAAGCACTTGTGATGGTAGTGTGATAAGGAGATTATGATAGGACTTGGAAGTCAAAAAGGCTATCAATCTAAGGAGTAAGATTTTTTTTTTAATTATTCCAAAGCTCTTGTTGGGCTGTCTTGGACTACAACTGCCTCTGATTAGGCCAATGACAACTAAGTAATAAAGTACAGCTCTCCGAAGAATCCAATACTCAATATCTGATCTGCCCCAGCAATCCTAACAGTGGTAGCTGCCTAAAAAAAAAATCACTCTAAAAGTGCCCTAAGTGACAATGCACAGAGTACTATTACAGGTAGTAGGGCAGATGTTTCTATGTTTCCTTGCGAAAAGCAAAAATACCTAGTTTAGCTAGGCAGTTATGCAGTCTCCAGTCTCATTGGTTAGCCCCTGAAAGATGGCAGAGCAGTAGATACAACAAAAAGAACATTTCCAACAGCAAAGAACAAATCATTCCATCTGAAATCACTTGGAGGGAGAGAAACATCTGCAACACATTTGTGCAGCATACAAGAGACACAATGGAGCCGATTCACCAACTTTTTCACTTTCAAACCTCGTATTGCAGCAACACAACGCAGAAATTAAAGAAAATGTAAACTTCCTGTAAGGTACTACTCATAATTTTTTTGCAAAACTATACAGTAAGAACAGTATATTCCCAAAGAGTTCCCCAAAAAGACACCCAAATAATAATACAACTCTCCATTACTGTAAAGTAGTTTGCAATACACACTGGAAGATATCTGACAAATACACCGAAGAGAGGGAGAAATCAGCTGGCAATGGAAAGGACTGAACATGGTTTAGTTAGTTTGATGCATTCTGAAGTCTACATCTAAAGTAAAAAGGCTACTGTGATCTGATTAAAGAAAGCTGAAATGTTAAAACACAGGAAATTGCATAATTTAGTAGACATTCTGATGATGCCAACAGGTAGCTGTGTCTGTTATGCACACTGACAAAGGCCTTCAAAGAACCATTCATGGATCAGACATCCGTCACTTAGTAAAGTTCTTCCAACTATGGAGTATTCAGCAAAAACACGGGCAAGTGACCCTGTTAGCCACTGTTCACAGTTAAGAGATGCAGAAGGAAAAGGTTGAAGCAATACAGGCATCCTGGAGACTCTCCTAGTTCTGAAGTTCAGTCTGGACAAGCTTCATTAGAGTTTCTACAGTTGACTCTTAATAGAATGGAGGAAAAATGAGATGTTAGTTGCATAACTGTTAGCTGAACAGAAAGTAAAGCTTGACACCTGGAGAAGTAACAGGTCAATTGGGGAAGAATCAGAGAAAATTGCTACTCTGCACCCTCAAGATGTAATGCTAATTAAAGACAATAAGCAGTAAAAACAGAGGAAAGAGAGCATATCTACACAAGTACTGTAATTTAAGATTAGTACATTTCTTCAAGAGCTGTAAAGAATGAGTCTGCTATTATAGAGGACAGTCAAATTGCTTAGGTTATATTTCAGAAGAAGTATTTAAAAGTCCTTAAAGATGGAATTGTGAAAGCTTTCTCAGTGCATAGAGACCCCTACAACTAAGCAAGTTTCACATTTGAGATTTCACTCACAACTATGCATTGCAGAGGGAAGACACCACAATGAAGCAAAGACACCACCTTTAAAAAAACCAACCAAACAAACAAAACCACCACAAATTGAAAGAAGAACTAATCCAAAGAGTACTTCACTGATGATTCCATTTAGGAAATGATGGACAATAATATACAACACAAGGAAATGAACTTCTGGTAGGCTATACAGGGAACTATAAAATAGTTTTCTCCCTCCAATCTAAACAAGAATATGCAAAGTCATTGAGAAGTATTCTCTCAAAAACTACCCAAGTGGGAAAAGTGTAAAAAAAAATATGACCAAACAGAAATTCTTCATAATATTTTAATGAACTGTATATTGCCATTAGCCCCCACCCTCTGTAGCTCAATCTAAGGCAGACCAGACTGGACCTAGCAAACTACAAGCAAAAGCATATGAGGCATAACTATTCTGACTAATCCAAAAACACTGCTGGTCCTGCAAGGAAAGATTAATTTTACCTGCAGTCTTCCTCTGGCACAAGGGAAGATTGCAAACACACCCCCCACCCCCACCCCCAAAAAAAATCTTCTCTCACTTCTTTATCCAAAGTATAAATTTACCTGACCATTATACAAAGTCATGCAAAGATCTCTTTATCACTGCTCACATCTACAAGTGGTAGGCAGCACACAGCCCCAACGAAATGTAGCTATAAGAATAAGAAGCTAATCACACTGTTGCTTCATTCCACATTCCAGTCTTTCTGGTATTGTTTAACAAAGTGTGAAAAGGAGGATAAAACCAATGGAATTTACTTGCTTACAAGCTGAACTCCCTCCCCATCTTCAATAATGATATCCAGACTTCATGCTTCCTTTCTTATATTATGACCAGAAATGCATTACAACAGTCAAATAAGAGGTGGGAGGGGGGTGTCCATAAAACACTGTTTTATCCATTCATTTCCAGCATAGATTTTAACATCTGCTACTGACTACGAATTGCTACAGAAAGCCTACATCATGTCAGCAGCTTTTTACACAATCATGTTCCAGTCACAATTTGAATCACATGCAGATTGCTAGTGCTTTTGGTGCTTATGTATGCATATAGTTTTAATTATCCTTCTAGAGAAACTCAGCAAGTGATCATCAAAGTACAAAAAATAAAAAAGGAACTTCAGGGACCAGCAGGGAAAAGCATCAGAGCACAGTGGCTAGCCACTTACTGTGAACTCACAGTGGCACTTAACAGTGACCTCTTGCAAGGTCTTTAGGTCAAGTGTAACAAAGAGCAAAAGCTCCAAACACTTACTCGAGTGCTGTGCAAGGGCTCACTGTTGCAAAGTCTTGTATGAACAGACTTATTTAAGTGAGTAGGTCTTTTAAGTTCAGTGGTTAAGTGTTCGCACGCGTCAAGTTAGTTATGTTTAAGTCTTTGCAGGAGCAGATCCCTAAGTATGGTAAGAGGTTATGTTCTGTTTTTATAAATAACACTTTTCTGAATGTGAAGAGCTGTTTTTCTTACCTGAAGTCTAGTATTCATTTCCAAGAAGTAGAAATTCTTACTGGAGTCCACAAGGAATTCTACTGTTCCAGCAGAGGAATATTTTACTGCTTTGGCAAGAGCTACTGCTTGTTCTCCCATTGCTCTTCGAGTTTCAGGGTCCAGGAAAGTGCTACAATGTAGAAACAAGGCCTTTATTTAGTTAAAAAATAAGAAAAACAATAATAATTCAATAACTTCATCTTCTGCTTGAACTACCACCAAAAGAGGAAGCATAGCATCATCATTTAAGTTATGATAACATGTCAAAACTGCCACATGTATGCCTTTACCTTTATAATGCTCCTAAATAGATACTCTTTGTGCTTCGCTGTTACTGCTCATGCAAAGGAAATTCAGGATAAATAACAGTATTCTCTAAAACATAAAATAACAGAGCACAACTTTTTTTCAAACACTGAAATCTATAATAATGTAACTTAAATGTGAATAAATACATAGAAATCCATAGTATTTTAGAAGGCATACCTATTTGGGAAAAAAAAGAAAAAAGAAAAAAGTAACGAAAAAACAATAAATCCATCCACTAGAAATATGAATGCCAAAATACAAGACAGGAGGTCTGAGAGGAATTTGTTTCCTGACTCTGAATTAAAACAGTGTGGCCATTTCATTGGTGTTCTGTGCAATAAACAAGTTTCAGAAATTAATGAAGTATTTGTCTGAGCTTCTTAAATAAGACTGTAGTTAAGAAAATACAGATATTCATAATTTTTAAGTAAAACATCGTCGATGCTATTATGACATAAACCATCTTCTGTATTTCCTCTCTCAGTTTCACTTTTAAGATGAAGGTTTGTTATCCATGTTTGTTAATTGCATTTCATTCCTTTCCACAAATCCTGGTCATACTCAAGGGCACCCAAACAACAGCTCGGCTACCACTTTGGGAGCCATTGTGAACACTTTCCAAAGGCACCGTCTCATTCTAGGAGAGCAACATACCATTTCCACAGGTCCAGTGAATCAGAAGACTCATGAAAATACACGTTCTGCTTGTAACAATCCTCTGTACTGACAATTCAGATTTAGATTGACTTATGCAGACTGTGAATTTAAAGCTAGAGAAATTTCTGTGGTTTTCCATCAAGGTTGTGAAAAGGGTTGCCTCTCACCCCAATACATCAACCTTCAGTGAAAGACAACATGCAGTTATCCGTCTTATATGAGCTTACAAATATGCTTACTACATTTCTCTGGTGACTTAAACTAGGCATGTAACTCCACTGTCATTTAAAAGTACTTTCGTAAGAGCAAAAGGAAGTCACTTTTACCTTATCTCTACATTACTGTTTAAAACCAAAATACCAAATGTTACTTATTTCTCGAGGTGTTTTCAACAGTGGTTCCTAATTCTACAAAAGAGCAATCAGGAGTCTCCATTTATCTAAAGTGTCCCTGTCAAAGTCAGTGAAGCTCCACCTGGGGCCCAGAACTGCACTCAGATAGAAGCCAGCACTGAGTCAGGATTAATCTTTCAGTACTTACAATGAAGTTTTTCAGTGAGACCTGAATTCACAGGGGAGCTAGAGATTTCTGCCACAACAAGCCATATTTGACATGACACAAAAAGTGAGGAAATGTCTGGGCAAACTGGGAGACAATGTAATCCTCCTCTTAAAGTGAAAAACGATACTTAGTACCTTCACCCATCCAGCACCCACACAGGCTGATTCTCATGGACGGTAGGGCAGGCATTTTCAGAATTTAAGACAAATTTCTTTCTTGGTAAACAACAGGATTGATAGGAAAAGAAAGATCCCAAGAAAGCTATCAGACCCTACACTGGGATCCAAGGAAAAAACAGATATGCAAAACTGTGTAATCCCTACGCAAAAATAGGCACTGGCAATGTAGAAGAGTTTAACGGCAATTCTTATTTTGATGTAGTAAGAGGATAATATGTTACACAAAATCAACAATCTATAATTCAGTTTGAGGTTTCTGCAGGGCTTTGACCATGAAAGGTCAATGAGTGGCTTATGAAGAACAGAATCTTTTCAGTATTGGCTTCCTGCTCTATTTCTAGAAAAACCATTATTATTTCTTATACAGATGAAAGAGTTACTTCCCTTTATTACAGTGGTGTCTTCCCTGTGTTTGTTAAATGTAGGTCTGAGATCTCTCTGTTCACCTCCTGCTGTAGCCAAAGACAGGAACAGAGGTGTCACACTGCTAAACTTGATCTCTGCCACGTGGTTAAGCTTTATGCACTAAAATGATGGGATCATCCCTGCAGTCTGCTAGGTTAATTAACCAAAGTTCTTCTATTCCCTTCTGCTGCTTTACCTTTTGTATATATTGTTTCTCCCTTCTTTAACAAAGCACCTTTTACAACTGAAATAACTCTTCTCCAATCTGGTTAGACATCACTTGAAAACAGTGTTTCATACCTGACTTCAAATCCCTTTCTCACACATACACTTGTTTTCTTTCTACCAAACAGATTCTATGGTAGAATGAAGGCTCAAAAATAAAAAGGACTCACAAGATAAAAGCATCAAAAAGAAAAAATAAGATCAAACTTGACATTCCACTCATTTCTTCAAGCTATTGTAAAGCTGATCAAAGACAATACAGTTGGTTTGTGCCATTGTTTCTATACCCAGAGAGATGAACCACATGGGCAAGATGTTTCCTATTCTCTTCCAGTTCATCATATTTTTCCCAAAATATCTCCACCACCTTTACTCACAGATAAGGTGACAATAGAAAACATTTACTCTTCCTCTGAAGATGCCACAACACAGCAAGTGAACGACACCTTAATTTGCTACATGTCAAGGTCAGTTTATTTGCTCTTAGGAAACAGCTAGGCACACAGATTGTTTAACAAAAAAATACTTGCCTATAAAAAAAACAACACAACACATTCTCCTTTGAGATACTTGTTATGTATTACCACACTGTATGCACAGACACGCTAAAGTACTTGTGAATATATTTTTGCCCCCCACAACTAAATTGTGCCCAACTATAAACCATGTACACACTCACAAACAGAACGAGATCACTGTTTCTCTTAACCTCAAACCCTTCAAGGATTTCTAAACTGAGTGGTAGGAAATAGAGAGTCTGATATACATATATAGAGCAAAACTCTAAGGAGAGTTAGGACATAGAATCTGGCTCAATACCATACAATTCTGCTAAGTTCTTGCCTATACACATTCATTCAAATTGTTGGTGGCTTCAGGAAGCACCTTGGCAGCTAATCTGGAATATGATCCTGAAATATCTGGCATCATACTGAGATCTTTCAGAGAGAGTTTAATGCTTGGAGAAGGTGAAAGAAGTTGCTGTCTGTGCACCTGCCAAGGACAGATATATTCCTGAAAGAAGCTAACAATACAGCATGCAAAAACAGAGCAAAGATGGTTTAACTTTAGACTTGCATTCTAATTGTCACCAGCAAAATAGCCTCCCTTTAAAATCTCCTGCTTCTTAGATTTGTCACAGGTAGAAACAGAAAGAAACCTCTTTCTGTTCAGTCCTCTGTACTGAAACTGAAAGAACATCTTTCAATTTAAAAAGGTATCTGTGTTGGTTTGTGAATTCCCTGCCTCCCCCACACTTAGTAAAATGACCCAGACTAGACTCAGTTGGCTGTAAGTTAAGGACTGAAGTTCTATTTACAGCTTAGCACAATGTACAAGCAGATATACACACAATAGACAGGAATAGTTACAGAAATATACAATTTAAAGGTAATACAGAAATACAACACCCCTCCCAGAAATCAGAGACCCCAGGAGGGGCTCCCAACCACCCTTCCACCTTCTCCCCACTCCTCCACCTTACCACCATGGGTTTGGCTTACGTGCAAGATGAGTTTGGAGGACTGGCCAGGGAGGCTGGAAAGAAAGTGGTTAGTGAGGTTACTCGGCAGAGAGAAGGTAAGAAGCTAGAGAGCCTGAGAGTGTCTGTGCCCAAGTGCCTTATCTATGTTTTGTGTTCTTTTCTTATCCATCTCAGCAAGCCTATGACTGAAGTAGACATCACCATTGTTTTCTTTTCTCAGCCTGTAATATAATTTTCTCCATTAAAATATTCCAATTAGCCTCAAACCAGCACAATATCACAAAACTAAAAGCTAGGATAGATAACTCCGAGTGTATGCAGATAGAAAAAAGAGACATAATAAACTAATTATTTCCTGCCTGAGATTAAACTCAGGGAAATTTTTGAAAACTGTTGAGAGATTGTCCAAAGTATTACCTTATTCTGAAAATCTTGGATGTTAAGGTTTAACCCAATGGTCATGGAATCACTGGAGAAAAGTACAGACAACAAAGGAAAATAAAGCAGGCAGTTAGCAAGTTCTACAGATTTGCTCATTGTGGATGCTAACAGGGATCTTGCATGACAGCACCGAAGATAGTGCCAGTGTGCTCTTCCATCATTACCTGTCCAGGAAAGGGCTAAAATGCAAGAATGTTTAACACACCCAGTGTTCCAAAGCTCAGCATTATTTCATAGAATGGTAAGGTTGGGAGAGACCTCAAGGATCATCTAGTTCCAAACCCCTCTCATAAGCAGGGACACCTCCCACTAGTACAGTTCACTCAAGGCCTCGTCCAACCTGGCCTTGAACACCTCCAGGAAGGGAGCAGCCACAACCTCCCTGGGCAACCTGTGGCAGTGCCTCACAACCCTCACTGGAAAGAACTTCCTCCTAGCATCTAGTCTAAATCTTCCCTCTGCCAGTTTAAACCCATTGCCCCTTGTCCTGTCATTACAAGACCTTGTAAATAGTCCCTCCCCAGCCTTCCTGTAGGCCCCCTTCTGCTACAGGAAGGCTAGAGACTGCACCTCAAATACTGTGGTCAGTTTTGGGACCCTCACTACAAGACACTGAGATGTTGGAACATGTCCAAAGAAGAGCATCAAAGATAGTGAAAGGTGTAGAGCAGAAGTCCTATGAAGAGTGGGGTTGTTTAGTCTAGAGAAAAGGAGGTTCAAGGAAATGTCATTGCTGTCTACAACTACATGAAAGGAGGTTGTGGTGAGGTGCATATTGGTCTCTTCTACCAAGTAACAAGGGACCAGACAAAAGTAAACGGTCTCAAGTTGCACCAGTGGAGATCTAAATTGTACATTAGGAAGCATTTATTCACTGAAAGGGTGGTTAAGCATTGCAACAGGTGCCCAGAGAAGCAGTCGGGTCACCATCCCTGGAGGCATTGAAAAGGTGTGTATATGTGGTGTTTAGAGACTTGGCAGTGTTAGGCTTACAGTTGGACTAGATGATCTTAAGCACCTTTTTCCAACCCAAATGATACTATGATTCTACATTATACTCCATGGAGCATCAAGTGTTTAACCTCTTTGACTGCTACAGCAAATGATAGTGCAAGGTGACCACAGTGAGTAGAAGGGCCTTTGTGTGACTCTTTTCCATAACAGTGTTCCAAAACCTTAACTTTAGGTATCAAATAGCACAGATAGCCAAGTACCTCTGAACAGCTGGATATTCCTTCAACCCTTTCTATGGTTAGCTAGAACAGCTGCTCTCATCAGAGTTCAAATTATCAACTAGGAAGTCAGCTAAGACTCCCATATATTTTCCTTTCCATTGATCCACTTACTTTTGATTGATCCTAAAGGATCAATGGATTTTCTGATAAGCTTATGGGCCTCCTTTCTACACATGGGGAAGAATCCTTTAGTAATCATTCTAGCAGGTAAGAAAAACCACATCCTCTCATTTTTTCTTGCCAACATACACTGTCTCATAGTAACTTTCTTTTAAAACAAATAGAGTTGGGGCAAAGGAAGAACACAAACTGAACTGAGGAGCAACAGATTATTAAATGTTATTGATGGATCTGAATTTCACCGTCTGTGGTGAAATGGGAAGCCAAACAGTATCTCCCAAAAAGGTACGAGGCTAGAAGCAAAGAAAGTGGAAGCTTTGCATAGCATTAACTTTGCCCAGGACTAAGTAAAAACATCATAGAATCATAGAATGGTATGGTTGGAAGGGACCTCAAGGATCATCCAGTTCCAAACCCCTACCATAGGCAGGGACACCTCCCACTAGGACAGGTCACTCAAGGCCTCCTCCAACCTGGCCTTGAACACCTCCAGGGAGGGAGCAGCCACAACCTCCCTGGGCAACCTGTGCCAGTGCCTCACCACCCTCACTGGAAAGAACTTCCTCTTAACATCCAGTCTAAATCTCCCCTCTGCCAGTTTAAGTCCATTGTCCCTTGTCCTGTCGTTGCAAGACCTTGTAAATAATCCCTCCCCAGTCTTCCTGTAGGCCCCCTTCAGATACTGGAAGGCTACTATCAGGCCTCCTCGAAGCCTTCTCTTCTCCAGGCTGAAGAGCCCCAACTCTCTCAGTCTGTCCTCATAGGAGAGCTGCTCCAGCCCTCTGAGCATCTTCGTGGCCCTCCTCTGGACCTGCTCCAACAGTTCCATGTCCTTCCTGTGCTGGGGGCTCCAGAACTGCACACAGTATTCATGTTCCATTTCAAATAGAAATTAATATTAAACCTTCTCACAATTACTGTAGCAGACAGATATCTTCGTCTATGATAAAAATTAATACTTATTCTGTATTTTACTCCTAAACCCCAAAGTTGAGTAATAAAGAAGAGGAAAAATATCACATCTGTGAAATGACTTTCATATTAATATATATCACAATATATTTCATTGGCAAGATCCATATCCATTTTATACAACACCATGAAAACAATAAATACCACAATACCTGTTTTCTTCTTACAGAAAGAGATCATGAAACAAGATCAACGTACCCTTAAGTACAACATCAAAACTGCATCAAATTTAAACTTGCTGGTGTTTTTTGGTGGCTTTTAATACAGTTTGCTCGCATTTTCACAATAAATAAAATCGGCAACTTGCCAAAAGGAATTTCAGTAACTATGAAGGTGCATCAAGAGTCTAACATACATACCTTGGTGCTTCCTCTACAACCTTTTGGTTTCTCCTTTGAATGGAGCATTCTCTTTCATTCAACCACAAGGCATTACCATGTTTATCCGCCAAAACCTGAAACAGTAGCAGGCTGCTGTTAACAGATGTATGCATATGGCCTTCTGAACTTATACTATTATGCAGCATTCAGTAGGTTTAATTATTTTTTCCCCCAAATCTAGATATAAAAGTAGGAGGGTGAGGGGGGAAAGCTGTTGTAGAAAATTAAGTGCACATTAAATACTAACTGAATGCTCTTTTAAAAATCCAAATAGGTTTATTTTAAAGCCTAAATACAGAGTCTATACATGGCAAAAAAGACTCACTTCAAAATTTGAGAGAAGCTCAGAAATCAAAATACTGAAATAAGACTAAAGCTGTGTTTTCAAGCATTTTAAATCATACTGCATAATGAAATTAGTGAGAAGCACATTGCTAAGCAATAACTTGTGTCAATAGCAGAGAGAAAAGTCTGGAGAAATCTCAAATCTTTGTCCTGAACTGTACACAAAAGTTCTCAGAAACAATGATTAATGGAGCTTTCTTAGCTTAGCTATCTCTGTCTTATTGCATCTTTCTTTTCAGAAACTTTGTCATCGTATCAAGCAGATTTGCTACTTTCTCAGTACTTTTAATCAAAATTAAAGCAGCAGTTTCAATAAATTTCTTAAAAATCAAGTGTGAGCTAGTGTTCTTGGCTGTAGCTTCAGTTCATACAAGAGTTAAACATACAGTATCTATAGCCAGCTATCTAAATTACATGCTAGAAAACACAGATTCTGCATAATAGAACTTGCAGTTGATTCCTTCCAACTTGAAGCTGCAGAAAAGAAAGAAAAGGAACTCTATCTCATTATGAAAATGACTGTACAGTGCAGCCATTTCCAATAGCAGGATACTGGATTTGAGGATTCAAGAAGACTTCTTCCAATCTTACAATATTATACTCTATACTTATTCTTGAAACAATTTCTTTCATTGCAGACCACACCTGCTCCCTTTCTCACTTATAAAATTTTCCCTTTAATCCATTTTTTTCCATCTATCTTCCTGCTCTGGTCTGCGGGAACCTGTGCCAATATTCATGCTTCATTCTTTAACAGTGAGCTCTAACATTGAAAAGCAACAAGATGAAAAAAGGAGACAATCTTCCTCAAACTGCGTGAACTCAACCATATCTACTCACATTTGTGACAACGACTCTGTATTATTTATTATTCCTTTTAGCACCACAGAGTGAGTATGGCACTAAGCAAGATGAATCCTGCATCTATGACACCAATGTTTGCTGATGCGTGAATAATCTGGGTAGATGCGACTGAAAACGAGGCACTGATCTCATGAAGACAACTCATGTGCACTGTATAGCATCAGATCCAAAGTGCTCTGCAGCCTGTAGAATCCAACCTATCTTTTCCTCAGAAATTCTGTTGTGGTCCCACACAGATTCATGGAGTTTTCCAGGGGAAAAAAAAATTCCCTCCAAAGAGTTCTACGAGATTGATGGCTTTGAGATTTCCTGAACTATAGTGTGTCCCAGAACTCTCTTTCCTGTCCAGGGGGAGGTTTAGCAATAGCAGCACCAGGGTACTCCAGCCAAGTGCTAGATTCTGTAACAGGCAACTCAGTACAAAACAAAAAAAAAAAAAAAAAAAAATTTAAGCCAGCAGCATCTGAAGCAACCTCCTATCCAAGTCCTAACTCACCCAGCCAGAATGAAACATCAAGGAGCTCTACAGAAATTCATCTAGGAGGAATAAAGATTTTTTTCAGTTGTTTTGGTTTGTTGGGTTCTTTTCTTTCTTTTTTTTAACAGTACCTCTGGGGTAGAACATGGTACTCAATGGAAAAATCACTGTCTTGTAAGTAGAATGATTCTTTGTGAACACTTCAGTTTCCCTGTTAGAAAGCCTGTAACTTTCCACAGAATTTAGTCTCAACAAAACAAACTTGGAGTTTGTCCAGGAGAGTCCTGGAATATTTCAATAAAATCTCCTGTGCTTCTCTTCTTTCTCTCTCTCTCTGTACTTTCCTGAAGGGGATAATAAAATATTTTCAAGCCAACTAGTAAATATTTTCTTTCACTTCAGGAAATTTCTTGTATCCTACTTAATTTATGCAATGTGATCTTAAAATAAATGTTTTTCCATTATCAGATAATGTGGCTCAACGACACATGTGTGAACATCTACTATGAAAAGGTAATTAAAAATAGAATAAGGCAAATACCATCTAGTATCAGCCTTTTACTTTCAGTTTGGGTTGACTGTTCTTTTTATTAGAAACTAAAGAAGATACTTATTTCATAGAACAATGTATTTCAGAATACACTTGCAGAATATTGAAATACGTCATCTCTGAAATAACATGAGATTCTAGGACACATCTCACTAAAAAAAAAAAATAATAAAATGTGACAGTTACACTTTTTTTCCTAAATACCTAAATATTCCTAAAACAAAATATCCTGTTTCGTGGGATGAGATGATAGTAGCCTTCCAATATCTGAAGGGGGCCTACAGGAAGGCTGGGGAGGGATTATTTACAAGGTCTGGTAATGACAAGACGAGGGGCAGTGGGTTTAAACTGGCAGAGGGGAGATTTAGACTGGATGTTAGGAGGAAATTCTTTCCAGTGAGGGTTGTGAGGCACTGGAACAGGTTGCCCAGGGACGCTGTGGCTGCTCCCTCCCTGGAGGTGTTCAAGGTCAGGTTGGACAAGGTCTTCAGTGAGCTGTCCTAGTGGGAGGTGTCCCTGCCTATGGCAGGGGGTTGGAACTAGATGATCCTTGAGGATCCTTGGATCCCTGATCCTCCCAACCCTATCATTCTATGATTCTATAATTACGATGTTCTATGTACATCTATATGCCAAAACTCAACGTAGGATAAATCAAATATAATACACTGCAACCTCTCATACATGATTCAGCTAAATTCTTCTTCCAAAGGCAGGACTGCTGTTTAGCCAAGTAACAGCTAGACATTCCATGTACTCTGACTTTAAATTTCAGTCCTTTATATAAGATATTTCAGGAGAACAAGACTTCAAATCAGTTCAGGCATAAAGACTATTTGGACGCTATTTTCCTGTTAATTGTTTTAGCCCTTTCTCATGTTTTACAAAGTGATTGTTTTATAGCTAGACACAGGAAACCTCTTATTTAACAATTTTAAATACCAATGCTTTGGAGCTATATGAGAATGTTAAAAATGTTCTATTTAAAAGTTACTGCTAAATTAATAAATATTTCGCATCTGGTCTCAAATTGTTTGTATATTCAGTAGTTTGAAAATGAACCAAGGTCAAGTCCTAATGCTGATTAGAACATGAAGTTAAAATTATATGCTACAATATTGTTAAAAGGTACCATCAAAGTGTTTGTGTAAGGAAAACAACATTAATTGTACCTTACTATAATTAAAACAATAAATCATTAATAGAAAACCTGCTTTGTTTAATCTATGTGAAATTATTCTACTGTTCTTAAATACAGTAATGCTGGTTTTTTGTTTTTTTTTTTTAAGTGACCTTTTTTAAACCTAAAGGAATCAGAACAATGTAAAATCTGTCCCAAATTCAAAGTACAGAGGAATCAATCTCACCTAACTTTAGTCACCAAAGACTCTGTAGGAACCTGCTGAAGCTCCCAGATCTGCAAGCACTAAAATGAATAGATAACTGCACTGATTTGCAAACACCAAAAAAAAAAAAAAAAAAAAAAAAAAAAAAGAAAGAAAGAAACAGAGACATAGGTAGCTAAAAATTATTAGCCATGACATGGGAATATAGGAAGATGTTCTAGCAATCTGACCTCTTTTGCAACCTAAGATCACTGCTGAAACTAAATGCTCACAATACAGCCCTCCACGATGCTTTGAAATAGAATAGGTTAGAGTTTAAATTTCATTTCTACAGCTAGTTCTTTATTTCACATATGCAGTAGGTTAGCCTGTGAGCATAAAACAAATAAAAACATAGGAAGCGTTGGATTGCGGGCACATATCTGGCAGAGTAAAAAATGTAAAATATTTCCCTCTTCAAAATCATTCCATGCTATCAAATTTATTGTTGTGGTTGTTTCGTTCAGTTATTAAGCTACTGTCAAAATACTTCAGGCTCCCACCGCAAAAGAAAACATGCCAGAACTTAGTAGGAGTTTATATTTCAGACAAAAATTAATTCAATTTCTGCTGAGAAAACGGACACGTTCCATAAAGATTCCTTGTCAGGAAATACTATTTCAAAGCTATTGACAAATCAAATTTAGTTGCCTACGTTAAGATCAAACAAGTCGCAAATCTCAAATTCATACTTTTGTTAAACAGTCTGAAATAAACAAGTGTTTGGCTTAACATTAGATTCAATAAAAGATATGAGTGGTCACAGTCTTGAAGTTAAGGAGAAAACGGTTGACTTTGAACCTCAAGCCACCAAAAATGGGATACGAATCCTCCCGAGCAGGGAGCATTAGATAATTCAGAACAGAATCCAAAATACCGACAAAACCACCTAGAGTTTGTCAGAAAAACGTTAATCACAGCAGTGCTTGAACGCCTATATCCTCTGCTGCACTCAAGCACTGCAGTCAGGATCCAGAGTTCAAGCTCCAGCCCTCAGGACAGATGTCTACAACTTTTTTTTTTTTTTTTTTTTTTTCCCCCCCCCCTCAACAAATCAATCACAGTTCAGTGTCTTCCTGCTAAAGAACGACTAGAGAATAAAAACAGGAAGGCTGTATTGTGCATGATAGTCATGCAGTTTAAGCAATGGCCTAAGACACAGGAAAACACAATACTAGAGGCCTTTTCAGTAGTGTTTGAAATGTTCTGAACTAATTTATAAGTTCAAGCTGTACTAATTAATAAACAATAAGTAATAGTAGTGGTAGCAATAACAATACAAACCTGAATTTCTATGTGACGAGGGTTATCAATGAACTTTTCTATCAGTAAACGATCGTCGCCAAAACTTGAAGCAGCTTCTTGAGATGAAAATCTAAAACCTTCCCTTAAGTAATGAAAACAAAAAGAATAATCTGCATTTTAAAAGCCAAGTTCTGAAATATACAAGGAGGGACACTTATTCATTCCAGTCATCTGACAGTCTTCATCAATCAGCACGCACATCCAAAACATCAAGTTTTACTATTTGCATTTGATTCTTTAATGAACTTTTTTTTTTAATATTTATTTTCTTAAAAGAAAAAAATAATCTTGAAGCACAGAGACTTTTAGTTTGTTTTTGTTTTGTTGGGGGTTTTTTTAATGGGCATTTATGACTATTATTCATATGAGTTTTCTTTGTTGGCATACTTTTTATGTAAAAAGAATAAAGCAATGGAATACTGACAAACAGTAATTACAAAGTATTTCTTACACAGAAATAAAGGTGAAGGTCACTATGATTTAAGGTACAGAGTTCTCTTAAGGTCCAAAAATAGCAGAGGTTAGCTGCAACTTTAATTAGATGAAAGAACTGCAGATGCTGTAAATTCAATCACGGAACACAGCCTGAAAATGCAGTATTACTCTGCTCTTGTCAGACCCCACCTGGAGTACTGTGTGCAGTTCTGGAGCCCCCAGCACAGGAAGGACATGGAACTGTTGGAGCGGTTCCAGAGGAAGGCCACGAAAATGATCAGAGGGCTGTAGGAGCTCTGCTATGAGGACAGACTGAGAGACTTAGGGCTCTTCAGCTTGGAGAAGAAAAGGTTTCAAGGAGACCTTATAGTAGCCTTCCAGTATCTTAAGGGGGCCTACAGGAAGNATCCCTGCCTATGGGAAGGGGTTGGAACTAGATGATCCTTGAGGTCCCTTCCAGCCCTACCATTTTATGATTCTATGATTTCACTTCACAGAACGTACTCTAGCTATACTGATAGTTTTTCCCTATACTACTACTAGCAACTGAGTGAGTCAGCAATGTGCTCTTGTGGCCAAAAAGGTCAATGGTATCCTGAGGTGCATTAGAATCATAGAATTGTAAGGTTGGAAGGGACCTCAAGGATCACCTAGTTCCAACCCCCTGCCATAGGCAGGGATACCTCCCACTTCT
>VWZE01025092.1:498940-567788 GCA_013396675.1 Eubucco bourcierii | reverse complement strand
AGCCTTGAACACCTCCAGGGAGGGAGCAGCCATAGCCTGTGCCAGTGCCTCACCACCCTCACTGGAAAGAACTTCCTCCTAACATCCAGTCTAAATCTTCCCTCTGTCAGTTTAAACCCATTGCCCCTTGTCCTGTCATTACAAGACCTTGTAAATAGTCCCTCCCCAGCCTTCCTGTAGGCCCCCTTCAGATACTGGAAGGCTACTATAAGGCCTCCTTGAAGTATTCTCTTCTCCAGGCTGAAGAGCCCCAACTCTTGTAGCCTGCACTCACAGGAGAGCTGCTGCAGCCCTGTAATCATCTTCGTGGCCTCCTCTGGACCCGCTCCATCAGTTCCATGTCCTTCCTGTGCTGGGGGCTCCAGAACTCCACACAGCTTATTTTCAATATGCTGAGTTAACAAAGATAAAATGGACATCAAAGTTTGTGATTCTGTACACTACCTCATGTGTCCATAAAACCAAAGTGAGGTAACAGACAGTTATATGCAGTGCTTCTTATTGAAACAGATCTAGAGCTGTTTTAACTCCTATATCAAAGGCTCTGTTTCATTTTGTAAACACTCTATCCAACAGTTTTATGCACAATTGACTATTTTTCTCCCTCACTCAAGCATGTGCTAATTAGAAATCTAAGCTGCAATACTTGTTAAAAAAAAAAAATCAGGTGCCTAATTATCTAATCCATACAGCTGTAAATCTTTTTAGATTTTATATACCAGGAATATCTATCTCAGTCAAGTATTCTGACCTTGTTTGTGTCTTACAAATCTGTGTGCTTGTATTTGTTCAGTGATGAGAACTACCATAAATATACACTTCACCTTTCTTAAAGGGATCACACTAACCAAACAGAGATGGGGCTGAGTCTTTTAACAAACACTTTTTTTTTCCTTTAAAAAAAAAAAAAAAGCTGCTTAGGGTAGAAGAAAAATTATATTTGGAGCATTATCTTACACCAAGCAATAGCCCAAGACAGCCTCGCTGCAAAAAAGATGCTCCCCACACAGCACAACTTTACTTATATATCTGACCAAGTCCAAAACTTTTCTGCCCATGCTAACCCCACAAGAGAAGTGCAGGTGAACCTGGGACAGCAAAATCTGAGCTTACTGCCCCTATCTAGGGCCAGTTACAGTTTACCATACAAGCAACATACCATCTGCAGCCTCATCAAACCCTGGCTTTTGACAAGACAATCAGGTTGACATAATCATTCAGGTTACCTGATTTGTATGAAGACCCAGGCTGACAACTCTATGCTATGGCTCAAAGTAAAGAGGTACTCTGGTCAGCAGATTTTTTAGCAGAGGTTCTGCACAGATCCACTCCAATCAGTAGCCACCTATCAACACAGCCATCTTCACACTGCTCTTGTGTCAGACCAAGGGGCTGGGAGCAAGAAGGACAATTAGTAATTGTCCATTAGATGACACTGGATGCTCCACACTTCAGGAACACAAGCTGAGCCAGTATGCAAAGAGGACAGCAAAGAGAATCACCTAAGTCAGATTTTACAGGAGATACTTTTGGTAGTTTCTCATAAGGAGCACTCAGTGGTAGAGGTAGTTTTGCCAGTAAGGCTGGAGATGTGAGGGGTGGCATTTTCATTGCAAGATATTTATTCAGGCAAGGTTTTCTGTTAAGGTTTCTTCTTAGGTTCTTGGCAACTGCTAGCAACAGCCTGCAAGTTTTTTTTCCTATATACAGCATTTGCTAGCTTCTTCCCTATTCATACACTGATAGGCTGCTTCATGATGAAAAAGGACCTTGCCTGCTGCAAGAATGACTCCTGCTCCAGGTCAGTCCCTTGAAGACACAGAGCCAGTACGTTGGAGCGCTGCTAAGAATATGGCACCATGCAGTACACATGGCGACTTCACAGCCTCAGCTGAAACAGGATCCATCACACATCAGATGCCTTGACCAAAGTTAGGCTTGAAGAAGAGGGGCTGAAAGGCCACCACAATCTATGCCTAAGGTAGACAAGGAAACACCACTGTCTCTCCTCATGGGCTGGGTAGATCATGGTGATGGGCAATGCACACTAGTCAAAGCCTGGAGGCATCAAATGAAAACTGAGCTTCTGTATCTAAAGTCATGCAACCAAGGAAACAAACAGGAGCTACAGCCAGAACTAGACGCAGAAGTGTGACATCCTTAGAATAACTGACACGGTGGGACAAATCATACAAATACAATGCTACCCAAGTTTTAAGATGTGCCTTTTTATGAAAGGCCAGGTCAAACATTAGAAGCTCTTCTTAAGAAAAGAGTAGGGGAATGAAAGCTACAAGGTCTCGATCAAGGAGACCAGTAAGAGTAATACTGCAGCATAAATTTATGAACAGCTCATCTGCTCAAGTTGACAAAACATGACAAACTCTTTAAAGCAATACAAAGCGACCAACACCTTGAGAATCAATGTGGTTTTGGTTCAGGTTTTTAGGCTGTGGGCTTTAGGGGAGGTGAAAGGATATTTTTGTGGTTTTTTACTGGTTTGGAAGGGATTTTGGCAGGTTTATTTGTTGCTGTTTGTTGGGAGGGGGAAGCTGCTGGTGGTTAGTTGTTTGGAGTTTTTTCGTGGGGGTTTGGTTTGTTTTTTGCTGTTGTTTTCTATTTTAAAAAATAAAATAAAATAACAATTTAGTGCTCCAAAACATTGGTAAGATGCACCAGGACTGCCAGAGTCAGTTAGGCTTGTTGAACAGCACAGACAAGGCTTTAGTAGATGTTTAGTATCAGCCTTCCAGTATGCAAAAAGATGTTTAGTAACAGAGTCAAGCTTGTCGTTGCATTGCACTGCAGAAAAACGGGGCAGTGGCCCTAAACTGAAATGGGGAGTTTCCAATTGGATGTAAGGAAAAACCTCACTACAACGGAACTGAGAAATGTGGCAGACTATCTAGACAGCCTGTGGAATCTCAATGCAAGAACCAACAAAGCAAAGCTCTAAGCAATCGCCTTAAAATTCACTCCTGATCCTTTTCTGAGGATGAAACTGGTGAAGATGCCCCTAGGTCTCTTCAACGTGGATGATTCTATAAAGGGAAGAACAAAATGGCTTCAAAGGTTCCACTCTCTCCCTAGAGTCCATTTACTCACACTGAAGCATAAGTTGTACAAAAGCATTTGTTGATCTTCTACAACAGGGTTTAGAGCATTGGTGTGTCAGGCATGAGCAATCGGACCTTTGCAAAGCATCTGATGCTGTCCTGTATGACATCTTTGACTCTAACATGAAGATGTGGATTTAACACATGGACAACTCTCTGCATAAGGAACTGGCTAGATGGTCACAAAGAACTACAGTCAACAGCTCACTGTCCAGGTAGAGACCAATGGTAAGTAGTGTATCTCAGAGATTGTTACTGGGACCTGTGCTGTTTAACATCTTCGGCAGCAACACAGTGTGGGATCATGCACACCCTTGATTCCTGAGCTTACTGACACCACCAAACTCAGAGGAGGAAAGGGAACCCTGATACCTAAGAAGTGGGCTCATGCACACCTCAAGTTCAGCAAGGCCAAGAACAAGGTCTGGTAAAGTTATCTGAGGGAAGTAATTTCAACCCACCACAGTAGTGCACCTAGGTTAGGGCAATTCCAAGCACAAGTACAGGCTAGGCAATGAATGAATTGAAAGTAGCTCTGCAGAGAAGGACTTGGGGGTGTTGATTGATGAGGTGCTTGACGACATGAGCTGGCAACGTGCACTGGCAGCCCAAAAAGCCAACCATATTTTGGTCATCATCAAAAGATGTGTGGCCAGCAGGTCCAGGGAGGTGATTCTTTCCCTCCATTCTGCTCTTGTGAGACCACATCTGGAGTAGTGCATTCTGCTCTGGCACCCCCAGTGTAAGAGTGCATGGACTTGCTCAAGCAGGTCCAGAGAAGCATCATGAAGATGATTCAGGGGGCTGAAACACTTGACCTCTGAGGACAGACTGAGTGAGTAGGAGTTGCTCAGCATAGTGAAGACTCCAGGAAGTTCTTGTAGCGGTCTTCAGCAGGTAAATGAAGCCTATAGGAAAGATGGGGAGGAGCTCATTTTTGGGAGTGTAGTGATAGGATATGGGGTAATGGTTTCAAAATGAAAGAGTACAGATTCAGATCAGGTATTTTTTAAGGAATTCTTCACTGTGAAGGTAGGGTTGGATGAGGCTTTAAGCAACCTGGTATAGTGGAAGGTGTCCCTGTCCATGGCAGGGAGGCTGAAATTAAATGATCCTTAAAGGTTTCTTCCAATCCATAACATTCTCTGATCTCGCCACAAGTCTTCTTGCAGTTGTCTGAAGTGAGACAGCCCATGCCAACTTCCTGCCTACAGCTCCAAGATCAGCATTGCTGCTTTAATTAAAAAAACACTTTCTTTGGAGGTAGACAGACACTAACAAAAGACTGCAGTCATCATGTAATAATTCAGCTTCCAGTATGAGCAAATAGTAAAAGAAAATAGTCTTTTCTTGTCAAGGCCAGAATTAGAAAGGACATCTCCTTTAAAACAGATTTGATAACAACAGCAGAATCCCTCTAAAACTGTGACTGGTAAACAAGTGAAGTAACCAATCCAATAAATATTCAAGTGTTTTATCTTACAAAACCAATGCTGACTCCAAAATTTTTTATAAAATATTTAAAACATTTTAAAGACTGACACATGTTGCTGACATGGAAATTTGTGTTTAAAAGTAAATTTTAAAATACTATTCTTTGCCCACCCAACTCACTCCTTCCCCTTACCTGAACACTTCTACAGCATATACCCATGCTGAACAGACCAAGGATGCCAAACTCATGCACTCACACTTTTGCATGGCAGCCTGACAGTCCATTGTCTTTGGAAAGGCTTCAAGGAGACCTTATAGTAGCCTTCCAATATCTGAAGGGGGGCTACAGGAAGACTGGGGAGGGATTATTTACAAGGTCTTGCAATGACAGGACAAGGGGCAATGGGTCTAAACTGGCAGAGGGAAGATTTAGACTAGATGTTAGGAGGAAGTTCTTTCCAGTGAGGGTGGTGAGGCACTGGCACAGGTTGCCCAGGGAGGTTGTGGAACACCTCCCTGGAGGTGTTCAAGGTCAGGTTGGACAAGGCCTTGAGTGACCTGTACTAGTGGGAGGTGTCCCTGCCTATGGCAGGGAGTTGGAACTAGATGATCTCTGAGGTCCCTTCCAACCTTACCATTCTATGATAGACAATGAAACTCAATGTACAGGCTTGTTAATAGGGAATGATGTTCAGTGTTTTAAAACGTTGTTTTCTCATACTGGATATTTCATATTTCTTTTGCCTCAAGAGGCTCAGTATCCAGAATGACTTCTCATGTATTACTTCAACTGAAAGTTCCATGGTTCCACAGCTCACTCAGAGTTACTGGAAGACTACATCAGGAAGAAAACCTTCATGTGTTTTTGAAAGAAGGCAGTAAACTGCAGAAAGTTATTGCAGATGGAAAAACAAATTTGCTAGTAACTCTCCCATGTATCCTGTTGTACCATTCGCAATGAAAAGCAACAACTGTGACAGTGGAAGTAAGCACAGCACGGTACCATAAGACAACAGTAGAGGAATAAGGGGTTCTTGGAATTTGAGAGCAGATGTTCAACTCAAGTTCATAAGCACCAAGAAAGAATTTAAGTAACATGACGACTCACATTTTCCTGTTATAAATTAAGACAAAACTTTTCACCTCCCTAAATAGCATAGGATGGTAAGGTTGGAAGGGCCCTCAAAGATCATCTAGTTCCAACCCCCTGTCATAGGCAGAGACACCTCCCATTAGTACAGGTCACTCAAGGCACATCTATTGCTGGAAGCTGCCTTGTTGAAAGCTTTCTAAACAGATACTCACTGAACATGCAAGATTCAACTACCTAGGAAAAGCCACAGAATTTGAGACAGAGAACTGGGGGAAGTGTTGGAATTAGGAATTAAGAGCAAAGCAGATCTCTTAAAAGTTAATTGTTAGAAAACAATTCCATGCAAGTTTCCAACTTAAAGGGTATCATGTTTGCAGCTCAAACTACTAACTAACAGAATTAATTTCTATTTGCAAATCCACAGAGTTTAAAACAAGGGCCATCAATTACTGCATGATGGCCTCTGATACTAAACCTAGATGCAAGGAAGTTTCTTTGTGTGTGAAGATCCACCACAATCTTTGCAAGAAAAATAATCTTTGGATAGAACAGTGTCCTCAAATTAATTCAGAGCTACCAGTAGACCATTTGAAGCCATGTTGCCTAAAGAGTTAAAATTTTTATAAGCATACTGAAAGCAAGACAGTTTCTCTGCAATCAAAGGAGGAGACACAGAATACTTCCAGATATTCAGATACCTGCCCTAGCCATGTTATGTTGTAATTCATTATGAGCTTCACTGCCCATATTTGGAAAATACTTTCAGATCAGACTCTGAGAAGCGAGCACAGAGACTCTTCATACATAAGAGCAGAGTTGCTATTATCAACAGGCAGACAGAAGTACTTTCAGATACATTTAGCAGCAGAACTTCCTCAGGCTGTGAAGAACCTACAAACTCAAATTCATTGCCAATCATTTCAGAAAGCCTTATAATTCCAATATTATTTCAAGGGGGTATCTGCTCTGTGAAGAAAGGGCATCCTAAATTCTACTTACCCAATCCAAGAGAACTGACTAGCTCTTTCGAGTGAAAATAGGGATGGTCTTAAATTTCAGATGTGGATTAGTGAGTTGAACTGTAGATAAAATTCCACACTAAAACTTGACTAAAATTTGGAAAAAAGCATGAGAAGACAAGACAGATAAAAGCCCTACTCATCCCTAACCAGATAGAGGCAAGGGGTGACATAGCATTCTGCAATCACAGGCACATTTCAAGAAAAAACAATAATCATCATCATAATCATCATCATTCTATCAGTGCTAAAACTATTCTAGTGTTTCTAGTTACAAATACTAGCTGCAAATTACAGAAATCTTAGCTATAGTTAGAAGAAATTAGAATCATAGAATGGTAGGGATTAGACAGGACCTCTGAAGATCAAGTTCAACCTCCCCTGCTAAAACAGGGTCACCTAGGGCAGATCACATAGGAACACATCCAAACAGGTCTTCAAAGTCTCTAGAGAAAGACACTTCACAACCCCTCTGAGCAGCCAGTTCCAGTGCTCTGTTAGTCTTATAGTAAAGAAGTTTTTCCTCATCTTGCGGTGGAATTTCCTGTGTTCCACTTTGTATTCACTGCCCCTTGTCCCACCACAGAACACCATTGAAAAGAGACTATTGCAATCACACTACTTAGGGGGTCTAGTGAAATTTTCATAACTGAGGATATTTAAAAGACACAAAAGATGAACCACCAGTAAGTTACCACAGTGACTAATTCTGTAACAGCAGCAGTTAAGTCATCTAGGTAGTTCTTATCCATTTCCAGGAACAAATTATTTCCATGTCACACTACATAACATATTTAAGCCTTCTTTTAATATTAAGCATAGCCAGTTGAGACAAGGAGTATTTTCAAGTCTCATGAAAATCCAGATGTTTCAAGGAAAATTAGTCTATTTAACTACGTCCTCCCTTCCCCACCTCAATACCACTGGAAATGAATCCCACATAACAAAGTCAAAGCAAGTTTACAAATCAAAATGTTATCAACAATTCCTCACTCTTATCTTGCCATCTATGAGTGCTGAAACACACAAACCATTCAGATACTGCCTTTGCAGAGCCTGCCAATAGCCAAAAATTAATTGATTTTTAGGATTACATGGATTTGGATACAGCACAACGTTACATGAGGTCAAGTTTTTCTGCAATATTATAAACTATCAGACATTTCAGTATCAACTCAAGCCTCTTTCAAAACACTCAGACATTCTCCTTCAGACACAAAAGGAACAATCTTAGCGCTGTAACACAATGGACACAAAAATTACAGTCTCATATTTCTTCAAGACAGCCTATAAGAGAAACTTAAACTCCCTACTTCATATGCAAATGCAAAGTAAATGTTTCTACCTTCAGCTCTCTGCAATAAGTATTTTGCCTTCACTGCAGCCTACCCATAAATGTTAAAATAAGCTTTTCTCCTTGACACAGGATCAGTGGTTCCCATTGATCTGTGACTCAGGTTAAGTGTTCTTTTTTTGTACCTTTTAGATATTACTCTATAAAATTACACTATAATCACTTGCATAACCAGTGAAAAGGATTATTCTAAGGACACCAATGGCAAATAGTAACTTGAATAAAACTTCCAAAGTCAAGCCTCTCAAGCTAGTATCATCAAATATCACTGAGTCAAAGTAGTATCACTACATTAATGTTCTGCGCAAACATACAAGACAATTACTCTAGATAGGTAACAGCAATCAGGTCTATCAAGTGACTTGTTAAACAGCAACCACAATTTTTCTCCACAACAAATTGGCAATTGCGATTTTGGATCAATTTTTTTTTATCTTTAAACAGTTAATCAAACCCCTTTGCTCTTTTCTGAGCAAAACAAGAAAAGGAATGCCTTCCTTTCAAGCCCAACAGATGCAATTGATGTCAGAATGAGATCAAGGTAGCAATTTTGGATTCTGAAACAGTGGTAACAAAGTATTCTCATGAGAGAGCAGTTTATTAATGCACAAAACCTTCTTTTTCTATTTACATTTGACTACAAATAAGACATAGCACCCACAAAAAAACCCCAAGTTTTCTTTAAATCTAAGATATAAATGCTAGCGACTGATTGTTCTTTTTCCCAGTTCTTAGGTTTTGGCAAGCAAACTTAACAGAGAACACAGAAATGAGACAGGGTTATCTTGGAGGTGACTAAAACTAATGAAAGTTTGAACTGTACTTTGAGTTGATCCCAGCATATGTGTTCCCTTCTCTCCATGTGGAAAGGAAAACATTTAGGTTATCTAATTTTGGATCAACTATGCCTTTTGCTACAAGCCTTGAAAGAAAAAAATCCCAAGATGCATTTTGTTGTAACATTAGTGGCACATGGGACTGAAACCAGGCTCCCCACTGCCAGAACATAGGTAGAAAAAGGATTACAAAACTTTGAGTCAACAAGAAAACCTTACGAAGTGCTCAGTATTCGGACAACCATCAAGAGACAAGAAAATGTGTTTAAACAAACATTGTTTCAAGCAGGCAAAAGCGCAATAGTTTGCCGAGAAACATTTTACACACAGAGGCATGCGGTTTATTAGAGCATGTTCTGGAAACACTGCTGTGTGTTTCCACACATGAATTACCAGTCTCATCAACTTGAACAGAACTAATGACATGCATTCATGTTAGAGAATCAGAGCAAACAAATATTCTACCTAACATGCAGACAATTAATACATCGGCATTCTGAAAAGCACACAACAACATGGTATTTACAGTCTAAAATTACAGCCTATTATTGTACTAATTGCACTTGCAAGCATTGGCTTTTTACTCAGATTAAAGTTTTATAAGGTTCATGCAAAAATTAATTTTAAACAGACACATGCAAACTCGAAGTACACCACTCACCACACAAAAAGGAGAAAAACCAAATCATATCCAATTTCTCTGTCTAACATTTCATATCTGCTCAACTGTCAGTTCACAGTGGCTTAATGGGACTTTGGTAACTGTAGCATTCATCAAGGCAAGCTTTTGGACAGCATCTCACCTGGTCTCTTCATCATCCCAAGCGATTCTCATGCCTTTCCCACCACCACCTGCTGAGGCCTTGATCATGACAGGGTAGCCTAACAGCGGGGAACAATTAGACAGAAGTTCAAACTTTGTTCAGTTGGTAAGAGGAACATGACAACTGACCACATGTCCAATAACGCCAGCAGACAATAACTTCGTTTATTAAAACGCTTTGTTTGGAGAGAGGGGAAAAATCTTTCTTTTCAAGACTTAGCTGTCAGTGCACTGATTTCTGAAGCCAAGAAAGGTTGTCCTCTCCAATTCATTTATACCAAAAAAAAAAAAAAAAATAAACCCAACACTGAATGAATTATTCCCAAGTAACAAAGTGATTTATGAATAAAGGCATTTGACCTTCTTAAGATCACATTTCTTTAGGAACAGAATTTTATTCCTTTGTTACTGCTGAAATAAACTACAGCTGTGGTAATTTTTCCCCTTCCCCCCCCCAAAAAAAAAAAAATTACTGGCAAAAATAAGGAGATCTTCATAAACTACTAGTAAAGAGATTCAGGAAGCAAACCTGTATCTTAACACTTCTGGTGCAATACATTTTAAATAACAAAGCACCTATGCTGCTCAGATACTACATAATAGTATCACAGGAAACAGATTACACTTCCAGTCTTCAACAATGAAAAAGGATTTTCTCCAAACTGGCAAGTGGTCAGAAAAAAGTGAACAGTATAAACCTGAACCCATTATTGAGAAGCTAGTACTAACTAAACTCATGCCAAATGAAACAAGACAAAAATGTGTTTTTCAAGTCTTCAGTTTTGTAGAGGCTTCCATTTAGCTGAACTGCCTGCACTTCACAGTTGTCCAGTCCTTTCAAATGGAAGAATTACATTTTCAGGAGTTTCATTGCTGCTTCAGAAATCAAGAAGCCAGCAATCTTTAATGTACAACTTCCAAATGGACTGGGAAAAGAGCCAGTGTGATTAAGCACTAAAAAAAGGATCACAAGAACAGCCTACACATAGAGAAGAGACACTCTAGAAAGGAACCTACATAGCAACCTGTGCCTGAACTTCTTCAACTTCCCTAATTTAGCCTAATATCTCTGTCAGGTTATCTCTTGACCACTTGGGAGAGCACATCTCAAATGAGAGGAGAAAGGTAGGTTTTATTCCCGTACTTACAAAACATGCATGCAAAAACAGTTATCACTGCAACAGATAAAGGCAGTGTCTCAATCCTGAATTGTCATGTTCCACTACTTTAGGATCTTTGGAAAGAATATAGCAGAGAAAAAGCAGGGGAAAATGCAGCCAGCAAGTGAACATTACTCAATGTTTTGGAGTTTCAAGTGTTGCCCCACAATGCCTTTTGTTTTTCTTCACTGTTTTTGGTTGGGTTTTTTTCAGTAATTAAATATTCTTAGAAGACTGAGGCTCTAAAATTAAAATTTAAAACAATCTGAAAGTATGCAATTGCATATCAAGTGCCTTATTATTAGTACTTCAATGTCATGCTATTTTAGATCCTTTGAAATTACAAATCATGGGGCTTTATTCTGAGTAGTGGTCTTGATTAGACAAAGGCTTAACCAAACTGATGAAATTATCTAAATATGGGTGGGAAAAGGGTAGAAAGGACTTTTTCTTTCGCTATGTGGCATCATAGAACAAATCTTCCTTGTATCAAAATGGTTTAAGAATTTGCCACCCAGATTAAGTACCATCCATCTGTCTGTAACTAACTTCGGTATCTACAGATTTAAGATTGCCTTGATATAACAACCTTCAAAGTGCTACCGATATCAAAGACAGGAACCAACCAACGTAACAACAGAAGAACTCAGAAGAAAATTAAGCAAGAACACATTCCTAAAAGGGTACCTATGAAGCTACTGAATGCCTTCTAAATAATGTGAATCAAAACTGTTCCAAAATACTTGCAGGAAGTTTTTAAAAAACAAGGAGGAAGAAATAGCATTGAAATGAAAACAAACTGAAATAGTCATAATACTGCATCTCTTTTAAGAATTAGACCCAGTTTTACTTAAGAGTTCTCCTCCAAATGCTCCAGTTTGGTTGCTGACCACTTCTTTGCTTTGTTTTTGCTCTCCTAACAGTGATCAGTTATCACTTGGTTTTCCAATAGGAACATAGTGACTTCAATTATGTCAGACTAAAAGCCAGTCATGCCTATGCTGAGGGCTTTGAGGGCAGTGAAGCAGTCCAAGGTAAAAACACAAGTTAAACTGAAAGCAGAACTGTGTTACACTGATCAAAAAAGTCATCACCAGTAGTGCAAGCCCTGGTTTGTATTTGTTACATAAGGCAGAGCCATAGATTTTTACATAGGTGAGATGTATTTGTAGCTAGATCAGTAAGACGTTTCAAATGTAGATAAGTGCTTTGAATTTGCTACCTGTGATGAACCTACATAGCTTCCTTGTCATGGCCACTACTTCTTAAAAATAAAAGGAAAAAGTATCACTCAAGGAAAAACAGAAAAAAATAAACAACCAAACACACAACCCTTACTGCATTAGATTTTTCTTCCAGAAAGCATTTAAGAACGTGTGTAATTTCAAGCATATGGTTTAATATTTTCCCTTATACTAAGCTTTGCTAAAGAAAAGCCAAAACTCATTAAACACTTAACCCCCATCAAAATTAGTCCCAGACAGTTTGCTGGTTGCTCTTTTTGCCATTCTGTGAGATACTGGGAAGCTAAATGACTTTCTTCCAGAACACACAGTAGAAAGGCTGGTGCTCTGGATGATATTCAAGCTAACTGCACTCCACACAATGTCAGCCTCCACACAGAGAGAAATGTACCATGCTTAACTTCTGGCTATCATGTCCAGTTGCAGATATGCTTTGAAATAAGGACTTCAGCAAGCTGCATATTACACACATTCCACAAACCATGGCTGCACTTGTTCTGTAAAGTCCAGCTTCCAAAGCTAAAGTGCGATTATCTAAGAGACAGAGCGCTAACGCCTAGATCCTTCCAGCCCTATAGCCAACAAGGAACTTAAAAACTATTAAAACATTATTTGTTCTATGGGGATTACTTATTACACATTCAATTTAGTCAACCATGTCTGCTGAGAGGCACACAAATCCCACCATAGCTAATTTAAGAACTTACCAATTTCCCTTGCAATTCTGACAGCTTCATCTGCATCCTGTAAAAGCAGGAAATGAGACTCAACGTTAATCCCATCAGCCACTGCACTATGTCCTGAGGGCAGTCGTATATTGCACTACTGTCTCCTCTGATTCATTTAATGTTTGATTTTACAACCTTCTGACCCTTTCCAGCCAGAGGAATGTAAAATTAATACCATAAGTGGAATGTAAATTCTACCTCATCATTAGTATACTGAGAAACTCAAAGCAACGAGGAATCAGCTGACAGGAAACACAAGCAGGATCGCAAAATGATTTTCTGCAGTTGTAGGAATTTAATGCCAGAATTTAGAAGTTTGCAATCATTAATGGACCATAAATCAGATCGTTAAAGTTTGTTCACTGCCAGCTTGTTTCTCTCCTCACAGGTATTTCTTGTGTTTTCCTGGTTGTTGTCAGTAGGGGGAGTTGATTCTCTATTGTTTGGAAGTCATTCAGGTTTAGAAAAAAATCTTGCAGAAGTTCTTTAAAGACAGCTTTTGTCTACTGAAGAAAAAAAAACACAACACCACCACAAGCATTTAAGCATTTCACTTCTGTAATTCAAAGGTCAGAATAAACCCTAAATGCATCATTCAAAACTGCATCTGAAATGAGAAGATTCACATAATTGTTTCCATTTAAGAGTCTGCACATTACTAGTGTAAAAGAATTGTAAAAATCACTTTTGTTAATGCCACCTTTTCTTCAGCTGACTCGTACTACTACAGCTCGTTACATTAAATAAAGCACTAGGAAACCCAGAGAATAAAAACCAAAATAAATTGCTTACTTTGTAATAACCAAATCTCTTCTCCTGCAGTAGTTAATTCTGGTTTCTTCTACTGATAACAATATCTTTCCATTATACAATACTAGAAAGAAAAAGGGTTAAATTACAGTGGCATGGGTTAAGTTTGAAAATTCCATCTAAATTCGCTAATATTTATACTATTCCAGGACATGCATTAAAAAATTTGTATGGAAGGCAGTAATGTCTGGAAACCACCAGCTGCTAAGTGTGCCTGAAACTATGGGGGCTGACTTATGAACATTAAAATGAAACCTGATCTTTTTAAAGCTTTCAAGGCAATCCATTTTAAAAGCACCCAGGTCAGAACTTTGGAAAAAAAAAAAAAAAAACAAAAAAAAAAAAATCTACACACAAGAAATGTTCATACCTGGTTCATTTATGTCTGATAATAAAACAAAATCCTCTTTAAAAGTCTTCAGTACCTAGTAACAGCCCCATGAAGAATAAGGGGGCTGGTAGGGGAAGTTGTCAGAAAATTTAATTTCCTTTCATTAGCTAGTCTGCTCCACAAATCGGTGCTTGTTAAGTTCAAAGCAGTCCTGAAAGCAACATCAGTTTTAAGTCTTTTTACTCCAGTCACATCTGTTAATGAGATTTTTCCAAATAACAATTGTTTTCAAGTCAAGAGATAAATCTAGGGGGAAAAAAAAAATAATCTCTTCTCCCCCACCCCAAATATAAAATTTGGGGGGGAAAATCAGGGTTTACAGTTTTATTACACCTTGCTGCTTTCCATGACCCTGCACCCTCCAAATTTTAGCTTAAAGGGATAAAATGCATGAAAAGGGTCATTTAAGAATGTTAGTGGTTTCCACACATTGAGTTTGAAGGTTCTTTGTTCCTGCCCGTGACAGTTATGCGAGAATACTTCCCCTTAATAGCCTCTCTGTCAGGAAGTGTTAAACCTGCCAAATGCAGACAATTAGAGCCTCTTGAACAAAATGCAGGAAGAGTGATGACTGATGAAGAACCACGATTATAGTCGAGAAGGAAACTTTTACATTTCTTTTCTCTTGCAAATTCACTCATATATTTGCAAAATGGAATTAAGAAGGGGGAAGCAAACAGGGTAATTTTTTTTCACTTAGTTACCTGCAAACAAGTGGCTAACTGATAGACTGCAGTGCACAGGAAGACAAGCTGCAAATCATTATAAAACTTTTCATTGCCACTGTATTTTTATACGGGTATACGACAACTAAGTAATAAGCAACATTGTATCGGTAGTGCTAATTGCATCGGTTCTGACTGCAGACTGAAGTCATCTACGCAGCACAGTTATTAATTTACAGTTTTAACATCTTTTACAATTCTAATATAGTAGTTTCTAATGGAATCCAAACTTTACGATACCGATTACTTTATTTTTTTTAAATCAATCCTTATTCAAATTCTTTACCCTTCAAAGAGCGTTTCTGAAATAGAAAACAAAAAATACAGTGTGTTTTAAAGAGTAAAACTATTTAATGAACCAAAAAATAAAGTGACATATTGAAATCTCTGGTAAGTCTTTTGATCTTTTCCCTAAGAAAGTTACGCTTTCGTCTCATGCATTTCACTTGCAGGCTGTCTAAATACAGCAGCAATTTGAGTACTCAAAGAGGACAGTTACTTTAGGTTTTTGGTGTGAAGAACTTATGATAGCTACACAATATTTACCATAGAGGAGACAAAAAAAAATTATATTATGGCAATGCATAACACTGAAGTACGTCTGTGCAACATACACGAAACTACACCGGTACTAAAACCATTTCTTTTCCTTTTTTATTTGAAGCAAAATTCTTTAAATTATTTACTGCTGTTTCCTCCCAAAACACTTTAGCTACAGTACCACTTTCCCAATATAAACTGGTGATTGTAAAGAAATATATAATTTTAGCACCACCTTTTATTGTACAAATAAAAATGTTTAAGTAACGGTACAAGTTTATAAAAGTCGTAAGAGTTATAAAATGATCTCGTATTGTTTTTACAAATTGTTCATTTCATTAAGTTAAAAGGATATAAAATACTCATTTAACCTAAGAATGTTTAACCTCCTAATTTCATGCACATGCCTCTGCACGGTACCAGCAGGTGGAGACAAAAAAGCTGAGCTACTCTGAGGTGGAGGAATGCCAGGATAAAGCTGTTTAAGAAACTCCTAGGGCTGTGAAACATCGTATTAATTACAGAGAGCACAGTTCTTTCGGGTCTGAGGGGGTTGAGCTTAGAGAACCTCCTGTTCACATCTAGTCTCCAAAAACCTCTCCAGCAGTACAGTGATCATTTAATACCAATGTCAACATCCTAATGCAAGAATACAGCCAAAACAGGTATGGGAAACTTAAATATAGTAGATCCATAGCCTTGCTGAAAAAAACTTTAATGCATCTACTAACATCAGAGACTAAGCAGACATCCAGAGACATTACTCTTCTGGGTCTACACCCATCTGTGTTCTAGCGGGCTTAAAACAAAACTCTGTACATACCAAAACAGTGTTAAACAAAAATAAAAGTATCTTCCTTCCCTTGCCACTCCCTCATCAGTTTTTTGCCACAGGGTCTCCTTATACTCCTTACTCATCCTCTACTTTCTTCTTGTCTTTTATTTTTCCACACTAATTACAGACAACACATCTTCCCAGCTCTAACATCGGCACAGCCATTGCTCACATGCATTAAAATGAATTCTTTTGAGTAAGACTATTTACCACTACCCTCTCAATCAGGTTTTATGAAACTCATTGTAGCTACAGATTTTTAAATTAACCATCTTTGAACACTTTCACTGGCTTTAGACGACAATACCAGACTCAGGTTCCTTACATGTGTAAACTGAATAACCCTTGACCCAGCCAACTAGGAAACTGAAGCAGGCACAAGAAATTTGCTCTTTGATAACAAACTACCTTAGAATCATAGAATGGTACGGTTGGAAGTGACCTCAAGAATCATCTAGTTCCAACCTCCTGCCTCCATGTCTTCCCATTCTCAGACTTGCCCACAGCATTTGTTTGTATGAGAATAGTTAGTTGTGTTTCTTACGCAAGCATCCTCCTCTTCAGTCCTTCCAGGTCCTTATATATACTGTTGAGAGGTTTCCTCCTCTCAAATTCCTAATTTAATTTCTACTCATTGGGCATTTTTCTACATGCAACTCCTCAAAGCTGTTATTACAAAAGCTTAAGCAACTTCAGCCTCTCCTATGTGTAAGTGCTAAGCAATGTTAAGAGGGGGAAAACACTCTTTATTCATGAAGGACCTATGTATCTCCAGCATTATTTAACAAGTGCTGGATAAAAACAACTCTTCATGTAACAAAGATTCAGTGCAGTCTTGAATAACAAAACACAAGAAGTTATTACTCTCTGTTTGCTTTAACTATTCATCCACGAAGAATATGTGCAATTGGTCTTTCTCAAATTATCAAGAGGCATGAATGCAGTTTTCTTCCAGCTTTATTAGACTCCATTATAAACAGGAAGCCACCTCTCATAAATTCAAGTATCAAAAAAACCACTTAACTCCTTCCTATGACCTTTAAATATCTCCCAAGAAAAAGAGCCCTGAAAGTTTCATAACTCCATGACCAAAACAGGCCTCCTACAGAACAGCAGAAATGCCATGCAATCTCAAACTCCTTGTATGTTGCTCTTCTGATTGTACCTGGTAATGCATAGCTTTGTCCTTCCTATCTTAGCCTGAATTGGCAAAACAGCTAACCAAAGATCAAGCATCCTTTTACCATCAGATTACTCAGGCCTACACCCCAGCAAAAGACACATCATCACAGGAAAGAGATCAGAGGACAAACACTGGCACATGTTTAGATTCACAGCAAGAATAAGAATTATCACAAGTTTTATTTTCCAGAACTGGTAACCAAAGCACTAAACCAAACCTAAAATTCTCCTGTACCATCTCAGATGGGAACTACTTATTTTATGGGTATACTGCAGGGTAGGTGTTGTTTGTTTTTAAATCTCATGTTCTTTGTTATCAGCACTCTTCAGATAATCATAACTAGTGCAAGGCCGAGGTATGTGAAACTGGTATGATATGGACACTACTGGTAGGATATGATTAAGCCACTACTACAGAGTTTCCTTCAATAGCTGAGAATTGGAATTGTCAACTCAATCCTACATTCCAGTTCATCTGGTGTTAAGACTATCGCTGCATATAGCCAATTGCCAACCAGATCGCTTACAGTCCTTCATTTTGTGTCAGGAACTTCAGATAATTGTCACAGAACAGTGCAATTAAAGGTCTCAGAAGCAAGTGCATTAGCTCAGTTTCACTGGTTATATGGCTATCTGTTCACTAATCCCTACTTTGCCAAGTTTGTTTCTTTTTATTATCAGAATAACAGGCCTTTAAATAAGTTTAACTTAACACAGTGATAAAATCAACATTTCAAGTATTTGACCTGATATTAGAAAAAGTGAATTAATAATTTAAATTCCACTGAAGTTATCTTCTAATTATATGTTTTACTAGAACCTACATGCAGGATTTCTAGAAGAATATACAAGATACAGAGGATCTGAGGTATAATAATCTAGCTGCTGTTAAATCTTATGAGCATTAGAGGACCACACAGAAAAGGACTCCTAAAACATGCAACAAAAAGATGAAGGAACACTGTGTTCATCTTATCACTGGGGTCAGACTTCAGCAATGCCATAAATGCCAGGCTAACATTCACATGGAGCCCTCCAGAAGAGAAGCAAGTGTTTGCATTTTTACCTGTTGCAGCACATCCCACAAGGCAATTCCACCAAAAGTAACAAAGAATCCTCTTGTGTATTTTCACCTCTGCTATTCCATGATTTTACCATTCTCTCTCACTAGCTAAGTTCTCCAGACATCCTCATTAGAACTAATAATTTTGTGAAGGTTTATTCCTTTACACTCTGTTTACCTTTCTCATATAGTTGGGTTTCTTGTTTGTTTTTTTTCTTTCCTTCAAGTAGAGTTCAAAATCCAACTTGGTTGGGATGCCCTGGTATATGTTGTTCCCCAAAATACAGTCTGCATTCCATTACTTTATTCAGTTTTTCCCAATTATCTTGACACTTCCCATTTTATCACATAAATAAGACTTACAATGATCAGAAGTGGCTATCAGTCGTCGTAAATAAAACCTGAAAAGTTCTCCTTTCACTACCTTAAGTGTTGTCAAAACAAACTTCTCAGGTTTTTGTTCAACTGAAACTTTCTTTAGAAATATCTAACTTGACATGTCAGTATTTTATAATAAATCAAAGTTTTAGGTACATACAGCAGAGTTTAAAAGGGAGGAAAAGTTTATTTACCTGAATTAACAGAGACAATATTAAGACACGCAGGAAATCTTACAAACTCAACACTTAATCACTGTAGTAGAAAATAAACCAAAACCAATACATACTTTATTTCACATGATGAAATATAAAGAAATAACTGGGTTTTTTTTAGAACACTGTAGAAAATTATTCCTTCTAAAATCACAGGAAACACACTAACCGTAGATTCAGACAAAGCCACAGACCTTAAAATGGAAACTTCATAGAGTGTAACAAGCTTTACTGTTAACATAAGGCTGTCAGGATCTTGTCAAACAAGAAAAAGACCTGAGGAATGTAAAGATGTGTAGACAGTTGAATCCACACCTCATACTTAAGACATTTACCTGCCTTCATGTTAAATTTAAAGCAAAATATGTTTAGAGGCTCTATGGCAACAGTCCTTATTATGAAAGACTTTCTTTTCTTCAAAGTTCTCTGGTCAGTAAAAACCTGTACTCCATTTTTAATTACATCTAATTGAAAAAATAAGGTGAAATTGCAATTACATTCTGCATCAGATTGTCAATAGGTGTACTTTCCTTTAGACACTGTTCCTACAGTGGGCAAACAGTAATTAAATGATTTCTCACCTTGACTACTCCATCAAAGCCAGGGATAGTGTTGACCTTTGCATTCTTGGCTAACAATTTGCTTTCAATCTTGTCTCCCATAGCTTGGATAGCATGTGTGTCAGGTCCAATGAAGGTGACACCTTCTGATGCCTGCAAAGACCATGAAGATAAAACTTTAGGAGACAACTAAAAATCAACTTTACACAGAGTGCTATGATTTTTATCTTTTTTGAACTGATTAATGAAACTACAATTAGAAGGTGCTGATCTCTTTCTGTATCCATCTAGCAATATACACACAGCATTTCAGCCAGTTCATTAGAAATGTGTATGACCTTGTGAAACTATGTCTACACACAGATTCAAAGTCCCTGCAATTAGCATTTGTGTAAATCAAAGCCAGACAGAAGAAAAAAGAATAGCTCAAAGTGGAAGTACTCCAGCTTGAAAGTTAGACATGTCCCTCGAGAAACAGAGGCTATTTAACTCACCAATGAAATAAGTGCAAAGATATGCTTGCTAAAACTAACGGTCAAAAATTCCATCATGCATTCCTGAAACCAGACCTTGATGAAACATCAAAATTAAAGTGTAATCTCTTGTTTGACACATCAAAAGGCTTTGAAAATAAGGTAAGAAATTGAAATAATGTTTCCCCAATTCTTTCAGGCAACTCATTTCCAGTACTAATGTAGGAGATTAACATGTAATACTTCAATAGTTCCATCTGAATACATAGGTAGAAGAGTGAACTGCATTTTTCCCTCCCCCTGTTTCCTCTATGCCAGCAACTGACTTGACTGATCAAGTACACAAATGATTTTCTAAACCTCTCCGAGGTCAGTACAACACTGAGCCAAAGGTGATGCTATGAGAACAGTTTCACTGAAAGCTATTGATGCAACACTTAGTACCCAGGTTCCAGGCAAGTTAACATCTTTTGTACTATAGGAAGAAAACATCAAAAGAACGAACATCCTAGCCTTGCACGATTCTTTCCATCTGTTTCATTAACTTGGTTTGGGGTTTTTCTTGTGGTTTGTTTTGCTGTTATTTTGTTTGAGGGGTCTTTGGTTTGTTACTTTGGGGGGGGAGATGTTTTGGTTTGAGGGGGTTGGGGAGTTTTGGTTGGTTTTTTTTTTTTGTTGGTGGGTTTTAGGGTTCTGTTTGCATTGTTGTTGTTTGGGGTTTTTTTACCTAATTTTAAGAGATGCTTTAAAAGAATTTCTCTCCGGTTGATGAGCAGTTCACTTAATACCAGTATTAACATAATGGTAAACTTCTTTTTTACATCAGAATTTGCATCTTAATTTTTTTTTCTTTCTGACATAAATTTGTACCACAGATGTTACAGATGTCATACAATTATACTCTTAAGTAGTACTTGCTGAAGCTTTGTATATTTATGTGATCATAGTACATTACCACAGAACAGACATAGGAAAAATGCATTGGGTTTTTTTGGGGGGTTGTGTGTTTGTTTTTAATTGGGGGAACAACAATGTCCTTTTCACAATCTTGTATAACAGCTGAGAGCTACCAACACGCTTGGGGGTCACTTTTCACTGCCAGCAGCTTCCCAGCATGAAGAGTGTAACAGAAAAAGCTAAGTTCCCAACATCTTAGCCAACAGATCACAGTGAGATCAGCTAAGCACTACATATACAGTAGGAAGCTTGGTGCAAAGATCCCCAAACCAAATGCAAAGCACCAGTCCAGAAACATTAAAGGCTTGTTAGAGTCAACTCACAATGAACTTGGCCTGTATCAGGAATGGTGTGGCCAGTAGCAGTAGGGAAGTGATGGTGGCCCTGTACTCAGCACAAATACCACACCACTACAGAAAGGACATTTTCTTGCTGAAGCATATCTAGAGAAGGGCAAAGCTGGCAAAGGGTCCAGAGAACAAGTCTTACAAGGAGCATCTGAGGGAACTGGGATTGTCTAGACTGAAGAGGAAGCTGAAGGAAGACTTTATTGCTCTCTCCAACTACCTGAAAGGAGGCTGTAGTGAGGTGGGGGTCAGCCTCTTCTCCCTAGTATCAATAGAACGAGAGGAAACAGCCTCAAGCTGAGCCAGAAGAGCCTTAAATTGGATATTAGGAAAAATGTATTGCCTGAAAGAGTGGTTGAGCATTGGAATAGACTGCCCAGAGAAGTGATGATGTCACCATCCCTGGTGGTGTTCAAAAACCCTGTAGACATGGTACTTTGGGACACGCTTTAATGGCCAAAATCTGAACACCGAATTAACATTTTAAAGGAGAAGGGAAACAGGCAGCAAGGAATTCATGTTTGAAACCATAATGACACAAAGTTTGAAGCTGATGATTTCAGAAACAGCAGCTTGCAACCTGAAAACTGAAGCTTGGTTTTGTATTAACGGGAGATTTTCAAGTGGCTGCCTGCATATACCTGGAGGTCCCTTCTGTCAAACTGAATACCAATCTGAAAAAGCTTTGTGGAAAAGCTTAATTTCCACACTTGGCAACTAGAAACTTCGGTAATCCTCTTGAACCACTCCTAACCCAGAAGTACCTTGTTTCTATACTCTCTGCATAGTATTTGCATCCTGAACAATGCTGGTTCAAACTTCATATATTGCTTCCTCTCCCCACTCTCATCTCAAAGTCTATCATTAAAAACACATGAGGGCCAGACGGTATGGCCAAAACCTTTGCTGCCCTCATACACCATCCAAGACTTCCCGTTTGTAGGCTACTTCCAATGCTCTTACACCTTTTCTCTTTCTCCTCTGACTCATTTATCAGAAAATAAGGAAGGCTTCATTTAAACTGGAGGTAAAGGATGTGCTGGTTTGAGGCTAATTGGAATATTTTAATGGATAAAATTATACTATAGGCTGTGAAAAGGAAACAATGGTGATGTCTACTTCACTCATAGGCTTGCTGAGATGGATAAGAAAAAAAATACAAAACAAAGATAAGATACTTGGGCACAGACACTCTCAGGCTCTCTAGCTTCTGGTTTTTTTCCTCTATGCTGAGTAACCTCACTAATGACTTTCCTTCTAACACCCCCTGGTCGATCCTCCAAACTCATCCTGTGCATAAGCCAAACCCTGGGGTAAGGTAGAGGGGTGGAGAGGGGGTGGAAGAGTGGTTGGAAGCCCCTCCTGGGGTCTCTGATTTCTGGGAGGGGTGTTGTGTTTCTTTATTCCCTTTAACTTGTATATTTCTGTAAATTTTCCTGTATATAGTATGTATATCTGCTTGTATATTGTGTATATATCTGTTTGTGTATTGTGTATATATCTGCTTGTATAGCGTGCTGAGCTGTAAATAGAGTTTCAGAACCTAACTTCCAGCTGCCTAAGTCTAGTCTGGGTGATTTTACGAAGTGTGGGGGGACAGGTGACTCCCAAACCATCACACAGGAGAAGATGGGAATTACATGGCATAGCATCAGCTAGCATGCAACTTTCCAATGACAGGCACACAGAGAACATATTGTTTGACTTACTGTCTACTCTCACTCACTGGTAGCATGGATTTTCAAAGCGCCTAGTTCATTCTTTGCTCCTGTCCAAGCATGTAGTTGGATAAGAAGAGAACTGCGTTATTCAAGAGAAATTTATTAACTTCCTGAGATGGAACACTCCAGGTCATTTCAAGAAATCAGCCTGCTGCATCCAGTACATTTGTTACATGAATCTTGTAGACCTCTAATATTGCTATGTGGACACAATCAGTATTACTTATGAAAAGTTAATTACCAAATATGCAGCAGATTCACTCTACTCCAATGCAAATACAGTGTTATGCAATCTCTATCTTTGTGGTTTTTAACATCAGGAATTCATAAACCGCACTTACTCTACACATGCATCTCCTGGTTTTAACTGCTCTGAGCCTTTATACCTTGAACAGAACTACTCCAACTGTGAGTAAGCAGCAGCTTAGTACCACCAGCTACTCCCCTATGTGATTAGTCAACTGGGGCAGTCATCACATCCAGTTATTTCCCAGCAACAAAATGTGAAACAAAGTATTTTAACTCAGTGTGATATCACGAGATACCTGGAACTACAAAACCCTGCATGCTGCAACATCTATGATCAGAAATAAATTAACAAACCAAGGAGGATCTGCTCATTTCCAGCCAACACAATCAAACCACCTCTTAGACAGAAAAAATGTGCATTCTCTGACACAGAATCATAGAGTGGTAAGGTTGGAAGGGACCTCAAGGATCATCTGGTTCAAACCCCCTGCCATAGGCAGGGACACCTCCCACTAGTACAGCTCACTCAAGGCCTCGTCCAACCTGGCCTTGAACACCTCCAGGGAGGGAGCAGTCACAACCTCCCTGGGCAACCTGTTCCAGTGTCTCATCACCCTCACTGCAAAGAACTTCCTCCTAACATCCAGTCTAAATCTTCCCACTGCCAATTTAAACCCATTGCCCCTTGTCCTGTCATTGCAAGACCTTGTAAATAGTCTGTCCCCAGCCTTCCTGTAGGCCTTCTTCAGGTATTGGAAGGCTACTCTAAGGTCTCCTGGAAGCCTTCTCTTCTCCAGGCTGCAGAGGCCCAACTCTCTCGGCCTGTCCTCACAGGAGAACTGCTCCAGCCCTCTGATCACCACAACTGACTTTAGCTAAGCTCTCAAGAACAACTGCCAGCTTAAGGAGCTACTAGACAAAGTCTTGCAAGTCTTGGTATAGGCATTCAAGTTCCTATCACTCAAAAATGTAGTTCAAGCTTTCTCAGCTCATCACCCAGTTAAGTGCCCCAGTTTCTTCACTGACAATACACTCATGTAACTTACTAAGTGACCTGTTCAAAATTCTAGTACTTGATACTGAAAGTGCCAAAAACAAACCATAAGAAAACCTGTCAGCACTCATCCATTGCCATCCTTAGGTATGAAACACACCGGACAGGTGAAACAGTGCAAGATTTCAGTGTCTAATGACAGTTTATGCAAGGAACTTACTAACAGGTTTCATCATAATCATGGACCAGTTTTCGCTTCAGAAACAACCGTAACACCTATGCATCACTCTTCTCTGCACAGAAGTAAAGAAAAACAAGGAATGCTTTCTGGAAGAACAACTTCAGAATATATTCTATGTCAAGAAAATCAGTTCTTTGTTTCTTGAAGTAGTAGATACTGAAGAGGTTTTCCCCAAGACCACTCTGGTTTGGAGAGCAGCAATAGTTGGTTTAATTGCAGTACCATAAGAATCACAAGCAGTTCATTCTCTCTTCCCTTGGTTGTTTTGGTGGCTTTTGTTTGGGGTTTTTTTTGTGCGTGTTTAAGTCAGACAAAAGCGTTATTCTATGCCCAGGGAAAGAAGGACCCCAAATATAGCAAAACCTAAACAATGTCAAAGTAGGATAAGCAAAGGCAAGATCCAGAAAATCCATTTGGGAGTCTGCGGTGAGTGATCTTTACAGTGTCAGCTGTGTCTGACTGCTCTGGGAGCAAAGTGGGCAACACAGGCCTATGTTAGTGTAAAACACCACACACCCAACGTTTGGAAAGGGCATGTCCATCTGACAAAACTCTTGTGGACCTGAGATAACTGAATAAACTGTTCCTAAAAGATTCCTTTGTATCTCCTTCTGGAAATTATGAATACAGAGATCCACAATTATTATATTATATAGTCAGTAGTAGATTCAGCCTCAGTGGTAGCATAAGCAGAACTAAAGATAGAAAGTATGGAGGAGGGAAAACTGCATAATAAACTTTTATACACAGTAGCTCCCTTGGCAACATATACTTTTCTGTGGGTTTATATCTGTTAAACTAGCCAGCTCGCTGCCAAGCCTCCCAGCCCTGCAGGAAATGACTGAACAGGTCCAACCCAGCTCTAGACAAAACAAGTGATACTAAAACTTTTCCTCTGTCTTTTACTACATTAGTTATGGACAATTAAACACTTTTTGGTGTCCTCATTCAAGCCAAGATATTTGAAACTGCACATAACACCAGTTTAACAAGAGCAGCTCCAACCAACAAGGAGGTCTGCAACACAGAAAACCACAGCTATCAGGAATCTTGTGTTTTCTCTTTCGTGATGGTCTGGTGAGGGGATTCTTTTACTCACAGCTCACAGCTTGCTGATGTGGCAAAATACACTCCAAGTGCCCAGCTGCTTCCAGGTGCAAGAGCCCCTATAATTATCTCACCACACAGAAGGCATGGCAATAATGCAGGTTTTGTACTTCTTCCTTCCCTGGTACCTGAAACCAGGTACCTGAAACCTGGTACCTCTTTGCAGCAAAATGTTTGTTATCTCTGAGAATGAAATGGCTGAGAGGACAAAGATCTCAGGAGCAACTGGAGTTGCTCCATCTTATTGAAACTAGATTTTATGTAAACACAGAGCTGATTTTTTAAAAGTTCATTAAATTTACAGGAAAACTCAAACTATGTGTTGCATGCAGCCACTGCATTACACATTCTTCAAGTCAAACTTGCAAAGGACATTTTAAAGATCACCCAAACTCAGGGTACTACTTACTGGAAGACAGTAACAATTCATTCAGGGGAAAAGAGCTTAACTCCATCACTATTAGTTAGCACGGCCTGCAGTACATCAGGAGCAACCAGGGAAGTAACTGAGCCAATCTGATTGCTTCCCCCCCCCCACTTTCTCTCCTTCTGCACAACCTTTTCCATAGTCCCATCTGCGCCCCTTATCTAGTGCAGGCTCTGGCATTCCTGGGCTGACCTAGCTGACCAACATGGCAGACAATGGCCTAAAAGTTTTTGTGGTGTTTTCCATTGCTTTCATAAGTTCAAATTCTCTAAACAGAGAAGTTTCATGGGCATTGGAGGAAGAACCACATAAGCAGCTGGGGCATACAACTGGGAATAAGGACCCTCTTTTGGGAAAAGGTGTGCCCTCAAACTCTCAGGTGTGCAATAAGGGTTTGTGTACTGCCACCTTGACTTGTTTTTGTTTCAGTGTGCATTTCTGTTTTAAGGCTGGGTTTAAAATAAAACATTGCTTCTCTGAGGAGCACTGTCTGAATCACAGAATGGATGAAGTTTGAAGCATCAAATCCACTGCTTGAACCAGCTCTGGTATATGCTGCCAAGTAGTGGAATAACCTCAGTGCAAAAGAAAAGCAAAAGCAAGATTCTGTTCCAGTGAGATAAGAGCAAGATCAGCAAGTGTGGGCAACAACTCACCACACTCAAGAGTTTGTTGGTGAATGAGGTTATGAAGGAAGGTTCACAGATAAAGAGACCAGCAGAAACTCTTATAAATCTCGTTTTTTAATGTTTTTTGTCCCAAACCTAAGTTTTCTTCACAGGGAAATCTGTACTTGCATGCAGCTGATTAAGGCTTTCGCTGTTCTACTAAAGAGCAACTGCCTTATTTTTTCTGTCCTTTTTATACACAGCCAATCAATGAAGTAGGGAAAGCAATGACACAGCCAATGGTGAAGTTGCTTAAGTAGTTTGGTAATCACAAAGAGCATCAGAGAGCCAGAAAAACTGGAACCTTCCACAAATATGATCTTCCATCTACAGGTTGTGGATGCTCCCTCCCTGGATGTGTTCAAGGCCAGATTGGATGAGGCCTTGAGTAACCTGTACTAGTGGGAGGTGTCCCTGCCTATGGCAGGGGGTTGGAACTAGATGATCCTTGAGGTCCCTTCCAACCTTACCATTCTATGAAAAAAAAGGTCACTAGAAGAAAACAGACCCATACACACAGTTGCCTGCAGGTACACACAAAGCAAAGAAGACAAACAGCACAGCTCATGGATGACTGGAAATGCTAGTCAGGTTAAAAAGCTTCTAAGTCACACAGGCTAAAACTAGAGCTGAAAAGCAGAGCTGGCATCATAAGGTCTAAAAGAGGTTTAAACAGCGCAGAAAATAGCCAAGTAGAACAGAAAAATTCAGTTGAACTGGCCAGATAAATATTTAAAGACAAACAAGATTCAGAACTCCTACCAAAAAAACCCACCACAACCCAGACATATTGACATCTGTTCAGGTAAGTGAGGAGGTAACAGATCATCTTGCAGTAGAGGAACTGTCCATTCAACACTGGGAAGAAATTCTCATAGGAAATACACTATAAGAATGTATTATAAGCAGCATCCACTCAATCTAGGAAATACTGAACTGGGAAAATGTTCTACAGCAAAATGTGAGAGATGTGAAAGAACACACTGAAGCTTTCTGCCAAGTTGTCCCAGGTTGGGAACTATAGGGTTTAAAAAGTCCTCTTGGGACCAGAAGATTGTTATTCAATCCCATAATTGTGCTATCTCTTCATAAGCTCACAGCAAGGCCAGCTTGTTCTCCTTTCCTTCCCCTCCAGCCTTGTGTTGGACAGGAGCTGCGTTACCAGGACAAACATGCAAGGATAGGCCTGGTTTGGGGCCTCCAGAGACTGTGCTTAGGCCTCTTGGATGGCAGAGGCATGGGGGAAGGGAGGATTGGAGCACTGAGGATGATAGATTTAGTTTTGGGTTGGGGAAAAATTCAGGGGGTTCGCTTATGGATTCTGTATCTGCTTTGTAATTTCTGTCTGTAACACTCTCTCCAAATACAATTCTGTTTTTTTTCCCTCCAATTCATCCGAGAGTTTTAGTCTGGCGGCTCTTTAAACCCACAACACAAGTACACAGAAACAACCTATCAGCTCAAAACAGTTGGGCCCTGCTGCTGCTGTTCTGAAGGTTCAAAATAAAGAACATACAGAAGTCAGTGATCTGACCAGGCATCAAAATGCAAGTTTGTACTAACAAGCAGAAAACTTCATCTGTGCAGACTTAAGCCTTTTCCAGCTTAAAATGCCTAGGTATTGTCATGGATCACCAAAAACTCTTAACTCCCCAGTAGTTCGGCAAGTAAGAGTTCCTCCAGTGTTCTTTAGAACGAAATAAGCAGAACATCTGAAGCAAAAAAGATCCTAAGAACACACACATTCACATGCATACAAAAGAGAGAAGAGATAGCACTTACAGTATCCTCCTTTAGAACAAGCATTTGGCAATGAACCACCCTAAAGCACAGCAAACTACAGTCTTCTGTACAGACTTAGAACAGCATAGCAGCTCTTCAGTGAATAGGGTATGTGATACAAGCAGATGAGTATATGCTATAGGGAAAAGGGTTGTAGAATCCCACTTATCTCCAACTGCACTTGTCTTAGGTTACTGTAGTTATTTCTGGACATCTGGTTTCTGTTTCCTTTGAGAGTTTGGGAAGGAATTTGGGAAAGGAAGTTAGAAACTTGGGAGAGGGAGTACTACAATCTAAGCTAACTACTACCTAAGCTGCATAAGCAACAGGCAGGTAGACTGTGATAGCAACTAACCTCAGAAATAAAGCTATTAGGTGATTGGGAAAACGACACAGCCCAGTGCAACTTGCTAGAAGTAGATGGTGCTAAAGGTCGGCCTGACAGACCTCAGTGCTTGCTCCGAGCTCTACTTCAAAATAAAAAGCTTACTGTTAATGGGTCCCAAAACATGCTGCATTTTAAAAGCCAGACCCAACACACAAACTACATCACCACCTGTGCTGTGCCATTTTAAATGTCTGCACTCCCTGTCTCAAGTAGCAGCATATATTGTAAGAGAAAGACATACACTGAAAGCGTTTCTTTAGAAAAGGAAAAAGCTACCTGAATAAAAAAGCCTTACCTGAAACTGAATAGAGCTGCAAGAAGTTTGTATCACGTCTTAAAACTGAACTGAAAGAACTTCCACAATCACCAAAAAAAAAAAAAAAAATCAAATACACTGATTTACTTCAAAATAAAACAGATGCCAGCTTCCATGTTTAAGCTTTTACATGAAGAGAAAGATGTGTTAACAAATCCCTTTTAAGCCATTATTCTAGTAAATACCTGAGGGATGACCTAATGAATGTTTATAAATATGTTAAGAGTGAGTGCCAGGAGGATAAGCCAGGCTCTTCTCAGTCACGTCCAATGATAGACCAAGGGGCAGTGGGTGCAAGACCTAACACAGGAGGTTCCACATCAACAGAAGGAAACACTTTTACTGTGAGTGTGACAGAGCATGGTAGAGGCTGCCCAGAGGTTGTGGAGTTTCCTTCTCTGGAGACATTCAAAACCCACCTGGACACATTCCTATATGACCTACTCTAGATGATCATGCTCTGGCAGTGAGGTTGGACTAAACAATCTCTCAAGATCCCTTCCAATCCCTAATATTCTGTGATTCAGCTGTGAATCTGTTTGCCTTGGTCACCAAGTGATACTGAACTATGTAAAGCCATGAAACTATATTAATCAGCTACCAGTATGCTGAGACAAATTTTTGAAGGACCAAATGAAAACAAGTCATATCCAGGGCCCAAATAAGTCTTCTCTAAAGCAGGCTACGAAAAGAAGGCAGGAACAGTATTTAACTACATATCATTTGGGTTTTTCAAAATGTAATATATGTATATTCAATTATTGAGAGTGAAGAAGAAAAAACCAAATTTGTTAGAGTACTCTAAAGCTTAGCTTAAGCAAAAGGTACAGTTGCTGATCCAGTACAAACTCAACCTAAAGCTACTTAACTCCTCTGTCCCATACAAAGTGTGCACATGCCAGAAAAGGTGCATGAGCTCCTGCGTAAACACTAGAGAACAGCCAGAACCACCTCATGCACAAATGCTGAACAGAAAATAGCTTTTAAAGACATTTTAAAGCCACATCTTTCATTCCACAGAAGTGGCAAATTTAAAGTCAACTGGAAGAATCAAGTTAATCTGTAAACTTCCTTAAACTACACATTGTGAATTCATATTATCACAGTTTGTATGTGCAAAGAGTAAATTAATTCTGCTTTTTAAACTTTAAAAGTCTCATTAACCAAACATTTTATAGTGTGTATGACAGGTCCAAGGAGAAGGGAATAAACTCTGGTATGCAGCTTTCCAGGTCATATCTTTGGAAGTGAAAACAAGAACAGAAGCAGCTGCTTCCCAGGACTGAAAGCGACAAGACACTGAGAAGACCAAGAATCATAGAATGGTAAGGTTGGAAGGGACCTCAAGGATCATCTAGTTCCAACTCCCTGCCATAGGCAGGGACACCTCCCACTAGCACAGATCACTCAAGGCCTCCTCCAACCTGGCCTTGAAGCCCTCCAGGGAAGGAGCAGCCACAACCTCCCCAGGCAACCTGTTCCAGTGTCTCATCACCCTCACAGTAAAGAAGTACCTCTGGAACTCTGTACTTCTAACTTTCATTTTGGATCTGATTATGAAGCTTAAGTTTTACTTGAAAACTAGATTCTGAAACAATTTAAAGCAATTACAATTTAAAAAGTATGGTTTACATAATATATTTTGTCTTTGTCTGGAACCCAAATGCAATATTGAGTTATTGAAATTTTTCTAAGCATTTCTCAAATAGAATTTGACCATACAGTAGTTTGCATGACGTGCCTCAGTCAGTGATGAATTGCTTCATCACCTATAAAACATTACATTCACCACCCAACCTACAGGCACAGGAACTTAGCCCTGCTGTGCTGCAAAGTTTACCTATTCAACTGTACTAGTAGTAATGAATACCCAGAAAATTTAGGGAGAAACAAACCAAACGTAAGAATTTTCTCTGGATAGTTTCCATATTGCTTTTCTTCACTCCACGGCATTGAAACCACCCTTGATTTTTACATGATAAAAGAAATCTGTGGAACTAATCCTAGAAACGTCTTTCTGTTTCCTTGCTTAACACCTCCAGGCGACAGAAAAGACAAAATGCTTCATTTGCATCCTTAAACATTAGAAACTCCGAATGAGTCTTTTCAGCTGCAAATGTTATTGCATCTACATTTCCAGAAGAGAAAGAAGGTTAAACAGCCTACTCAGGTTTATGTTAACTCATCTCTTTGTAGCACCAGAAGCAGCACAAAGAGCAGAGAATGTGGAAGCTTAACAGCCCAACCTCTTTCTCCATTACGTTCAATTAGATCCTGGAAGTGGATATAGCTGCTGATTACACGAAGATAAAGAGAAGAAATCAGGTATGCACAAAGGAAATGGCAAACATTAACAAGTGTAATCTTAGTCTTCCCAATCATTTAGTCTCATGAAGACCATTTCATTTTTCATGTGAGATGAAAAAGTTCTATCAGTTGTGTGGCCACACAAGATTTTGCCTGATGTAAAAACACCATGTTTAGTCATGGATACAAACTCTTGAGTTTAAAATGTAATATGCCGGTGCTGCACAAAACCACCCTGAAGGGGTTAGTAGGGTAAGATAGATTCCTTGCTTGATGTGCTACATCTTAGCAATTAAAGAATAAATTTGAGCCACAGTCAAATAGCAAAACAAGACTATTGAACTACTTTACTTCCAAAGACAATTTATTCTTCACATGCACTAGGTCTCCTAACTGGCATTTTTAATTAGGAGTCAACCTACATGGTATTTTTAATTTGTTCACAGTCAAAAAGCAACACTTGGAATTACTGTACTGAATTCAGTAGAGAAAGCTAGCAGCATTTTATTTTCTAGGCCACTTGGTTTTCAGTCTGGAAAAAAAAACAACCAAACAAACAGTATCTTCAGCTTGGCAGAAAACGCTCAATGAGATGTTTAATACAAAATATATATTACCCTAAATGAAAACCAAGCACTCATGGAGGAAAAGCAGGACAGAATGATGAGAGGAAGAAACAGAGGAGCATCTAGCCAAGCCAATATCTCACATTACCAAGGTCCAATGCTTGTGACAGAAGATTTTCTACAAACTACCAGATGGTAAGTTTCAAAGAAAAGACAAACAAAATAAGAGTTGAAAAAAAAAAGCCTCAATGTTAGAGATGAAGCAAAATGCATGGGCACAAGAGGTTCTTTTTACAGCCATACTATTTATCCTGTCCTAAAGGTACATGTCAAGTTTTGTAAATTAATATAGAACATAGGCATGCAGCCTGATTAGTAAGTGCACTTTGCAATGTCATAGCCATGTTTATTAAAGAAAAAAAACACAAATTGGTCTGTCAATCACATTAATAAATATTAGTTGTTAAATAAGCAGCAAATCAATCACATCCAAAGCAAAAATGCACACGCTTGGGATTTTGGCTGGTTAGTGCTTTAGTTTTGTGGACAGGGAATCAAGCAGGTTTAATTCATGAACCAACACACTGCCTTCTACCAAAGCCAGCATCTATTGATTCTGCACTTACTAAACCAAAACAAAAAAGCAACCCACTACACTCCACAAGTAAAGGAAGGATAGGACTGGAGCAACAGCTGATGAAGACTGAAGACGTTATAAAACCCTGAGGACAGGGGTCCTGTAGGTCATAGCAAACTGTCACAGAGCAGTGACTCCAAAACACAGTACTCTAGGTCTTAATTCCTCCTGCCTCCCACACCACAGGCCGTACATGTACAGTTATGCAGCGACAACTTTGGGAACTGTATCAGCTAAAAACAGCTAAAGGAGTATAGGATGCTTAGAGGATCAGTGGGGGACAGTCCCTAGAAGTAACAGCAGCAGTGACAGCTGTCAACACACTATCAAACATATAATGGGGTACACAGAGAAAAGCATGTAGAAAAGGAATGAGCAGGACAACCCAAAATTACGTTTGTGGTCATGCTGTGGCAGTGGTCACTAACAGGTAAGCACTGGGGGTTACAGAGGTACTGCTGTGGCAGTAGGGATAATATAACTGACACAAAGTGGTTGCAGTCTACGATAGAAAGAGATACTGGAAGGCAGTGGCCAAACAGGAATGGGTAGCCCATAGAGGCTGTGGGGTCTCCATCCTTGGAGCTATTCCAAACGCAACTGGATATGGTCAGAAGTAACATGTTGCCGTTGATCCTGCTTTAAGAGATCTAGGACTAGGACTCCAGAGATTCCTTCCAAACTCATCTACTTTATAGCCCTAAGTGAAGAACATCAGAAAGATTATTTCCTCTGTCCAGGTAAGGAAGGTTACAGCAATCAACACTATGAAGAACTTGGTACAATCCTTGTTAAAAAAACAAGGTAAGATCATCTTAAATCACTTGAAATGAAGGAATATAGTTCTTTCTACTGAACCTCCTAACAATTTCTTTAAGAGAAAGCAGAGTACTGTCATACTGATCTTTCTTCTCTGGTGGTACTGTTGTCTCTAGCCATTTGTCTCTACATCTGCACTAAAGTATGCCATTTCTTTAGTTCCACAGACAAAACTGATACCCATTAGATCAATAAAATAATTGTTATCCAAAAAAACCCAAACATATAGAGATTGTCATCTCTGAATGCAAGATCATTTGATTATATGGGGAGGTCACCACAGCATGCAGCACAGTGTTGGGAAGACAGGGCTCACAAGCTAGGACAAGAAGGAACTCACTACACTAGCAGTGGTATGAAAGCACTTGGGAGTAGCAGCTACAGTTGGAAAGGGAGGATGATAAACCAGTGGGTTTGTAATGTTTTTCATGAGCTGAGCAAGCACATACAGGATAACAACATCAGACAATACAGTAGGGAAAAAAAATATACCACTTCACAGAACTCTGTTAAGCACCACTACCTTCTCTATTTGTAAAACGATTCATATAGCAGTACTACCTAATAGAAGATGTTCCTATTTAAATCTTGCACACAGTTCCTTAGAGAAAAATATAGACTAATTACCCTGTAATGAAAGATAACTAGCTCTTGCAGCTGCCCACAGAGAAGTCCAATACACTGCATTTAAGTAAACGAAAAATTCATTGATTTATTTTTTCCTTTCAAAAATTTCTTTAAAAAAAAAAAAAAAGAGACCTAATTCTCACTCCAGTTTCTCCCTCTATGCTCAGCTTACATAGAGTCTATATTGGATGTTATTGACAGAGACATATGTGCTTGTACTGTCCTCTTCAATGTGTATTTTTCATTAAGAAAAAAGGTTTACATACTTCTGTTGGCAAACTTTGAAAATTTTTACTGCTATATATATATTATCTTTAGGTAATGAGACTTGTATTTACAATTTTGGATTTTCCACCAAGCCTTGTTCTTACTCTCACATATTCTTGCAAGAGTCAAGCAAGCAGAATCCTTTGCCTTCATTTTTAAAATAAAACCAAAGAACTACATGGGATCAAAAACATCACTAAATATTACAAAAGTTTCAAACTACTTTAGAAGTATTTGCATATTATACTTCTTGGCTGGCATGAGGAAATAACAGTGGCATTGGGCATATTTAAAATCCACTGAGCAAAAGGCAATAGCAGTATTACAACATTCACAATGCTACAGCTTTAGGATAACTCATTACCTCAGTGTCATAAATAAAACAAGTCAATAATACATATCAAGATGTAGTACTAATGAACTTATAATCATTTCAAGGCCAGGTTGGATGATTCAAGGCTAGGTTGGACGAGGTCTTGAATGACCTGTACTAGTGGGAGGTGTCCCTGCCTATGGCAGGGAGTTGGAACTAGAGGATCCTTGAGGTCACTTCCGACCTTACCATTCTATGATTCTATGACTTATAATCAAGTTAAGTGGCCTACAGGAAGGTTGGGGAGGGACTATTTAGAAGGTCTTGTAATGACAAGACAAGGGGTAATGGGTTTAAACTGGCAGAGGGGAGATTTAGACTGGATGTTAAGAGGAAGTTCTTTCCAGTGAGGGTGGTGAGGCAACTGGAACAGGTTGCCCAAGGAGGTTGTAACTGCTCCCTCCCTGGAGGTGTTCAAGGTCAGGTTGGACGAGGTCTTGAGTGAGCTGCACTAGTGGGAGGTGTCCCTGCCTATGGCAGGGGGTTGGAACTAGATGATCCTTGAGGTCCCTTCCAACCTTATCATTATATAAGTAATCAATGAGATGCCGTTGCGGTCCTGCTCCCTACGAAATGATCATTCTGAAATCAGGATAACATACTAAGACAAAAGTATCTACCACATATTCCAGAGTAACTCTGTTTCTGAATTTGAAAGATAAATTTTGTCTGGTGGCTAAGGGTGGAACAGCTTTTTGGAACAAACACAACCGAGTATCTCCCTCCTAACAGATGGGCCTGAGAGTTGGACAGTCTTGGCTTCACTCATGCTATGAAGTAATTAGACAAACAAATCTGGATCCTGTAAATAAGCATGTGCTTGAAATTAAGCATGCTTAAACAGTTGCAGGACGAGGGCCTACATTTCAAAGTTTTCGCCTGTAGAGGAAATCAGCCTATTAAATGATGGAAATATTTCAGAAAAGTTGACATTTCTTTCTTGTCAAAGTTCCCCACAGAAATTCAGATGGTAATCAGGGAAATAAAGTTAGAAACTTGGGTAAGCAGAGACCAGTCAACTATATTTCTTTTAATGGAAACTGACATTTCAGAAGTCCTCAAGATGGTAAATAAGACCACAGTATTCTGTAATTTTTTCTTAGTACTTCAGCTAAGTTACATGAAAATGGTGAAATTCCAGAAGTCAAACTTCTAGTTTAGGCTAGAATTACTTGGAAATCCTTAACAAAGTGATTTTTTTCACTCACAAAATAATGTTGGAAAGTATGTGTAATATTCCTCCTCAAAAAGGAAGAATATAGCCTGAGAGATTTGCAGTGGAAAAGTAACCACAGGTACATACAAAAGGCTATATTTAAAGAAAGTGACTGTAAGTTTATCTGAAGCATCAAAGACACCTTAAATGTTTGTTAACTTACGTTATCTCAAATGTTATCACAGTTTCTTATCCTGTTTCTATAAATACCCATCAATATATACAGCTATAATGGACACAACCCAGACTGAGACAAACTGCCTTAAGGGCACCTTTTCAGAATCTGTCCTCACTCAACATCTACACACTGCATCCAAGAAAAAAATGTCAAGAGACAAGGAGAGTCCACGACAGCAGTAACTGAGAACTGCATCACAGCACAAGTGCACACACGAAACAAATGCAGGATGCCAGAGGTGCCCTAAACCAAACAGGCTCTAATACGTGACAATTCAGTTTTAAGTCTTTCAACATCCTTGTGGTCACCTACTAACAACGTAACAGGCAGTAGCAAAGAGCTTGCTCTGATAGGGTCATACAAAGAGGGAAAGAATAAGAAATTGAATAGTCAATGGCTTGAAGTGCTATACCAGAACTAAATCCATCTAGTGTATGCTCTGCCAAGAAGAGTGGAGCCCTGATCTCTCAGGTTTTCATTTTTTCACACCTAGTCCATCACATTTTGCTGATGCTAGCACTAACTTCTGTCTGGACTACTTCTAAGCTTGTTCTAAATGACTACATAAATAGCAGTCCCAGCACAAAGAAGACAGCAGGAATGTGACCAAGGCAAATATCTCCTTCCACTAGCAGGAAAACGTTAGCTGATGGGAAACTGCAAAGCTGTACCTCTGCACAAATATCCATAAGTGAAATGAGTACCTTGGCTCCAGCTTCTTGCTTTGTTGGAGCAACCCAGAAACTACCAGGACCATGAGTTACAACAGGACTTGAAACATTCACTATGAAGTCCTAAGAGGAAGAAAGGATGGAACATAAAGGGATTTACCATACAAACTCTGTATTATTCTCCTAAGTAGTAACTAGTCCCATCATTGATACATCCAGAATGATAACATTTCCTTTCTTATGACAAGATCTCCCAGCTCCTGAACAAGGATGCCTTTCATCAGGTGAAAGGTGAGAGCTACCTGCTCCAAATCAGAGATTTTGACAAGTTTCAGATGTACTGCTGAAAACACAGCTGCAGCAGAGTGCCTTCCCCAAGCCTTATCCTCAAGGTACCACCTGAAACTTCACTGAAACTTTACATATGACAGACTGAATCCAAAATAAGGACAGTGTTCTCAATGGAAATTATTAGGTTGGCAAAATTTTAAAACAAGAAAGAAATCATCAGATCTAGCAGTAAATACTTGGTTATTTTAAATTTGGTGCCATGATATCTCTGTATTATTCTAATACAGGATTTCATTAACTGCTCAGAGGCAAGTTACATTTATTCATTCTCCATGCCAACATTTCAATCTGTGTATTTTTTAACAAAAACAATCTGAAGAGTGTATTTAGTAGCTCTGTATGTAAAAATTGATGCTCATCTCTTAAAAAATTAGAAATTCAAAAACAATAATCAAAGCTAAATAGGTACTGACAAGGTAGCTGGAAATAGCAGCTATGAAGTCTGGCACACTCAGAAACCAGCTCATGAACCAGAGCTGGTACTTAAGATGGATTTTTTTTTTTTGAAAGAACGAATAAAGATTTTCAATACAGGAAAGAAATGTAAAAATAAGGAACTCATTAACCCACATCTGGAATAAATAATCTTTTTCACTTTGAATATATTTCAAAAGAATTAAAAAATATTATGTATAGGAAAGGAAAGTTTCAAAAGTGTAAGTCAGGACCAATATTATTACTCTTTCCCAGATAACACCACCATCTAATTTTAAGGACACTAGTGCAGATACTAGGTCTCTAATCTTGAAGGTTTTTATAAATTAAAATCAAGAACTTATCCTTTAAAAAAAACCAAAAAACACACAAGCTAGATTCAGTCATCCCAAGCTTCTATTAACTAATTAAATATTTATGATGCAAAGATAGAAAGCATTTGCCCTTTATTGCTCACATTTTAAACAAGGTTTCTGCTGCAAAATTACTCGAAGTGAAGCACACACTCTTCCCATTGGAGAAGCTTGACAGGTAACTTAGAAAAGAGAACAAATGCCCATACCTTTGAACACTGCTTTGCATGGCCACAAGGACTGCCTGCACTTCTCCCCTTTCAAAGGAATGGTGGGGAGAAAGACTTTTTTTTTTTTTTTTTTGGCAGATGCAGGGATTAAGGTTTCCTTATTTAGAGCCTAAGGCTTTTCTTCATTTATTTTTAGCTTACTCCTTCCTATTTCCCTTCAGATGCTAATAGAATTGGAAGGAAGGTAAGAAGGCATGAAACAACTTTTCGTTACACATGTGCATATGACATCTAGCACAACAGGGATTTTGTAAGCACAATCAGGTTCCTTGGATTCTGCTTTAATATAGACAAAGTCAGACATCAGCACTACTGTAAAACAATTACATTTGCTATACAGTGCAACACCTACCATTAACACTTTACATGGAGTGTCATTTAAATGTGGAACAGTCAAATGTGATTGATGTTACAATCTAGTTGTTTCTATCTTTGCTCTCAAGCAAATTTCTGTTCAGTTTCAAGACTGCTTTCACTTCTTCAGCATTACATCAAAAAATACGTATAGTAAACTTGGAGCCAATCTCTTCACTGAGATGTGGATTGTTCACACAAGCATTCTTGTTGTTGACAGAATTAGAAGTACATTCACTCTACAGGTCTAATTCCTCTACCAATGTTATGTAAGCACATATTTTTCTAGGTATCACACTTTTGCTTCCTTATGACGATTCTCTCATCAGTTCATTTGTACCACCTTTTCATGAACAAACTGAACACAGTGATGAAAGGACAGCTTGTTTTACTCACTCTTATGGAGCTACAACTCCCCAGTAAATAGGACAAAAAACTTATCCCTGTAGTAGTTTTATCGCCCTAATAGTTTAGGAAGGTTTGTCATTCCTAGGAAGGAATCTAATCATAGAATCATAGAATGGTAAGGTTGGAAGGGACCTCAAGGATCATCTAGTTCCAAACCCCTGCCATAGGCAGGGACACCTCCCACTAGAACAGGTTGCTCAAGGTCTCGTCCAACCTGGCCTTGAACACCTCCAGGGAGGGAGCAGCCACTACCTCCCTGGGCAACCTGTGCCAGTGTCTCACCGCCCTCACTGCAAAGAACTTCCCCTAACATCCAGTCTAAATCTCCCCTCTGCCAGTTTAAACCTATTGCCCCTAGTCATTAAATTTTATTGCACTCTAACAGAGCAAGATACAAACATTATAGTAGAAACCCCTAAAAGGGATTTTATCATTCGAAAAGGTTGTTTTCTTTCACTGCTTTTTGTCATGCAGTTGGAATAACTGTTTTTATAGTCCCATGTATCAAGACTGATGAGCCATTACATAGCATTCAGAATACCTTCCACTAAAATACTTCATTCAGGAAGTCACATATTCAGTAGGAACTCATTCCTGCACTGAATGACAATGCAGGTGTTGCTGAAGTTAGCTGGTCCAAAAAAATCTTAATATGCAGACCAGAACTTCTAGGGGGTGGTTGGAGTTTTTCTTCCTCCTCTTCAGCTGCTCTTTACCTGGATGGGGCACAAATTCCTTAGTCTCCAGCTCTGTGTAACATCAACTATGAAAATGGGTTTGTTTTTCTCCTCTAAATCATACACTAAGAAATTGGAAAAGGAAAAACAAAACAAACAAACAAACAAACAAAAAAAGGAGGAGGCAAAAGGCAGAAACAGAAAATAACATATTTAGGTTTAACTGCAAGAAGAAGAATGCCTGGGTATTGAAGTCCTTTTTCTACACAAACACAGGAGAATGCTAAACAATTCAAAGTGGAATAGATTAGTTCACACATGAATATACTGCAGATATTTTATCCTTACTACTTCAATTTTAGGTTGTAATGGAAAATTCAGATTGTAAATTCAAAGAAAAATAGTTCTGTCATTCTCTGGCACTTGGAACTAAAACAACAGCCTGAACTGTGTCCAAAACATAAGCAAGTGTGTTATAACATCACTTCCATGGATGCAAGTATCTGTACTCAATTCTTTCAGCTGTCCCTTATTGATTTTTTTTGTGCTGTGAGGTATGCAGTGGGTCAGACTTATCTTTTATTTTTTTCAAAACAAAAAACTAATGGTTTTTTTAAGTGTTTGACATTAAAAGAACAGATACTGCACTTAACACATTTAAGTTACAATCAAGAGGAAAAGCACTCACAAAAGCAACAGGCAAATCACCAGAAACAAGCAAAAACACTCTAGGAAACCAAATACTAATTTATTTTCAAGAGAATCTTTAGCTTCTTGCCATAGGAGCTGTTTGAACCTCCCATCCTTTTAACTGTGGAGGCTACTTAAGAAATTGTATGTCAGTCAGGACCAACACTGAAATACAACTATAGTGGGCCACTTTCAAAATTCTTGAAAACCCATTTAAGGATATCAGTAGGGGGTAAATTAAAGCTGTATGCATTAGGAAGCTAATAATTTGAAAAATGTACAGGGGCAATGAACCCTGAAGTTATCAAGCACTAAAATGAATAGAAAAGTGTTTTGTATATTGGGAAGTAACTAAATACAAAAGCGCTGCTGTAAAAAGAAGTACAACTATTATCTACTGCACAACCTAACAATGTCTGAAGTACATGTACATAAAACATTAGTTTATCATACACTTTTTAGTGTAACTATAGTGAGAGGCAGAGCTAGCCTATGACAGCAGAACTCAAGGGCCGTTTATTCACTCTTTGTGAACACTGCCACTTGAATGCACTTTTATAAAAATTCTAAATCTCACTGGACTCAAATCTTCCACTCAAAGTATTTCTTGAACAAAAATCTACCTATGTGTAAAAGGCTAGGACTTCTAGTGGAAAAAAAATTAAAGAGAAAGAACTGCTATAATAATGTTTAAGATGATTTTAAAAGAGTTTCACACAGAAGTTGGAGAATTTGAACCAAAAAACTTTTAAATCAGAACTGAAGCCATGTTGTATCATGTTTATCATAAACAATGCCTTTTTCATGAGAATGCTAAGTTACCTATATTTCAATTCATAAGCCACTCAAAACCTCAATCTGTACAACCTCCTAAGGAATTTTGGAAAGTCCAGCAGTCAAGTATAGAATGGTAAGGTTGGAAGTGACCTCAAGGATCATCTAGTTCCAACCCCCTGCCATAGGCAGGGACACCTCCCACTAGGACAGCTCACTCAAGGCCTTATCCAACCTGGTCTTGAACACCTCCAGAGAGGGAGCAGCCACAACCTCCCTGGGCAACCTGTGCCAGTGCCTCACCACCCTCACTGCAAAGAACTTCCTCCTAACATTCAGGCTAAGTCTCCCCTGTGCCAGTTTAAATGCATTGCCCCTTGTCCTGTCATTGCAAGACCTTGAAAACTCATTACTACGAGGGCATGGTCCAGCCACTGGACACAAGATCCAAACAAGACTAATTGAAATTACCCCTTACAGTTGGAAACAAGGTCACTTATCTCCTGAGCCCCCTGGGTTTTCCCAGTTAAAAAGCCAAGATGTTCCTGGGCACTGAAAGATAAGAAAAGAATAGAACAGGTAAGGAAGGAGCAGGACATGATCTGATCAGGAAGGGATCAAGATCATCAAGATGTTTAGAGAATAAATTAAATGAAGTATAAAATAAAAATTCTACATAATAGAAATGAACAAAGTTTTCCAGTTATATTAAATACACGTGTCCAATGAAAGGTCTAAATGGTGTCTGAAGACAAACCCTGAAGAGTGAACACAAAGAAACACGGAGCTTTTGAGCAGGGCAAGATTATCACAGAAACAACCAAACAACTACACAACACAAAACTGTGTCAATACACTCAAGACACCCAAATGAAAGTAATTTTCATTTGGGCATTTCTATCTTTTGAGTAGCCTGCTTTTAAAAAGCCTGATATTATTTCAGCATGGTGGCTTTAAATTTAATACCATAAGGTTAAGCACAGTACCCCAACAAAATCACTTGCCCCAAAATCTGGGCAGGAAACTTAACTCTTTCTCCAGCTAGAACAAATTAGCTGAGCTTTGAGGTGAGACAGGTGGAAGCACCACTCTGCAGCACACCTGCTGCCTGCTTTTGAAAAGCAATTTATACATTGGATTCCTGAGCAGCTTCCTTTTGTGCTAAGAAGCATGTTGTACAGAACATGCTTTCAGGTTTTGTACTTGTAAAATCTCACACAGTATTTGGGCAACCCGTTACAAAGAACCATTTGCCTGGAGTTGTATGATACGGCCACTGCAGGAATTATTTATCCAAGTTCTTTTACTCATTAATTTTATTTTAATAAGTCTTACAAAATGCAAGTGTTTCAGTGGGGTACCACCTTAAAATAACATGCTCTTTCTGCATGTAGAACAATAAGCACTAAAATAAAGTAAGAGATTGCAGCACCTTGTCTAAACATTGCATCTTTTAGGGAGTTAGACAAAAACTCACCTTTCTAACACTTAAAAATTTCTGAAGTTTAGTGGCACAAAAATTAATCTCTATCTCAAACGTGTGATCTCAAGTGCCACATAAATCATAACCATTATTTTAACTGAGCAATTTGAGATGTAACCTTTGCAGTATGGGCTGCACCGGTATTAAACTCACTAGATGCTGGCTATCAAAAATATCCTTGAGGACAGACATGGTTACAGACTACATCAATTTGGCTGACAAGTCTGCCTCTCCCTTTATAAAAAACTAACTTGAATTTAGCCTAAAAATTAACAACTGCCTCTCAAAAAAAAAAAAAAATAGAGAGAGAGAGAACCACCAAGATTTCAAGGTCTGATCCTACTGCAAAGAATCATAAATCTACTCTGAGCTACCTTTGGTACATTTACAACTTCACCCTAGCATTAACAGTTAAGCCATTCCTGCACAGGTAGCTTAGCTACCAGCCACAGCTATTGTGGAATCAAGAAAAAGATCAATGAACCAAAAACCCACAAGGTCCAGAAAGCAAACTGTTCACCTGCCTTTAAGAGCAGCACACAGCTACATACAGTACACAGTGCCTTGAAACACAACTTAATTTCACTTAGATGACAAGAGCAGCAGCACACACACTATAGCCACTATTTGTTCAGGAAGCACAGGAAGCTGGGCAAGCAAGTCTGCACTAGAAGATCAGTAGAGAACAAGCCCCCATCACGGCAGCCTGCCTCTCCAATAAATCTTAACTGAAAGTACTCTTCATACCATCCCTGTCTGATCCATTCAGAACCAGAGTTCAAAGCTAAAACATGAAGCTGCAGATATTTTATGAGACTTGTGACCAAAAAAAAAAAAAAAAGGAAACAATTTTAAGTTTAAAAATGTTCTCCCCACTCCTGTGCAAATTCCACTCAGGCACTGTGCTGGTTTGAGGCTAACTGGAATATTTTAATAGAGAAAATTATATTATAGGCTATGAAAAGAAAACAATGGTGATGTCTACTTCACTGAGGCTTGCTGAGATGTATAAGCATAAGAACACAAACAAAGATAAGACAGACACTCTCAAGGAGAATCTCAAGTTCTCCAGTTTTCTTTTTGCTTCTCCTCTCTGCCGAGTAACCTCACTATCCACTTTCCTTCTAACGCCCCTGGCCGATCCTCCAAACTCACCTTGCGCATAAGGCAAATACTGGGGGTAAGTTAGAGGGGTGGGAAGGGGGTGAAAGGGTGGTTGGGAGCCCCTCCTGGGGACCCTGATTTCTGGGAGGGGTGTTGTGTTTCTGTATTCCCTTTAACTTGTATATTTCTGTAACTATTCCTGTCTATTGTGTATATATCTGCTTGTATATTGTACTAAGTTGTAAGCTTCATCCTTAACTTCCAGCTGGCTGAGTCTAGTCTGGGTGATTTTACAAAGTGTGGGGAGTGGGTAATTCTCAAACCATCACAGGTATGTTGACTTTTTTGCTTACCTCAGTATCTGTTTTTCATGCTCAGCTGCAAGTATATTCAGCTTTGGAGTAAAGAACATGCAAATGTCCTAACCACAAAGTAAAGTACCCAACAAGTTTATCCAGAAAAAGTGCAACTGCCCTAGTTTCATTATGTGCCATTAAAAAAGCGTGAGCTCAATCAAAAAGTCTTTCCAGTAACATCTACAGGTGTGCCACTACCTGTTAGCTCAAACTCCTGGTTGGTATCTAGTCATGGTTTTAATCAGTTGAAGTCCTGAGTTATGATTTCAGATCCCATCTACATGCTAGCACAGTGCTAATGGCATCAGTCCTCCCAGACCATCCAAGAAGTAGCTATTTTGCAAATAAACAATTGGAATTCCAAATTTGACCAAGGCAGCTATGAAAATATTTCCAGCGTGTGAAAAATATTCAAATTACTCTTTCTGCAAACATTCTCATTTAAATATATGCACCTAAAGTTCAGATAGGCTAATAAAAGGGTTCACAAGTTGTTACACAATGAACTGGCAGGTTTTATTCACAAGAATGTTCTGGAATATCTTTTGCTGTTTTTCCCTCCATTCTAAATGCTTAATGCATTCCCCATCCCCAAACTGTATAATAAGTAGCTTGAATATAAACAGTGTTCACAATACCTTAGAAAGAGAGGGAACGAGCACCAGCACTCTTTTGCTAGAGTTCTGAAGAACATGTCAGTATGATCCTAACGGGCATCTGGAATAAAAATGCTTAGTTGTCCGTGTACATATGTAAATTTAGCAATACCTATCCCTTCGGACAGAAAATATATGCAGGACTCTCTACAAAAGGGAAGGACAATTTCACAGCGTAAGTTTCCACATAGCGCTCTGAAAATGGTCAGAGTAGCCTGGAAAACAGCAAGACTATCACTCCAAGAACACATTTAGTTAATCATAAGGTTTTATTACCAATCTAAGCTGTGCCACATAAAAGCATCAATTTTCCCCCAAAAGCTAGCAACCTTTGTTTTGCATCTCAATTGCCAACCTAGTAGCATTACCTACTGCACCCTAACACAGGCCCATTTGCCATTACAGCAGTGAGCTGCCCATCTTCAAGTCAAGACAAGTCAGTATCAGATGAGACAGCAATGAAAAGAGGCTGGGAGCAAAGACTCACAGAGATGCCTACCATCATAATCTGACAGAAGGAGACAGCACAGCTCCTAATATGCTTTGTTTCTAGGACTCTCAAGTATTACTTTCCTGTACTACCTCTGCATAACTAACCTCCATGAGACACCTAACGCATCATTTTTTCACTTTAAGAGAAGACCTGCCAAGAGACGATTTGAGGACAATGACCATAAAGATAGCTACAAAGAAAGAGTTTAATGGTAAAACCTACCTGAAGTAACCTTTCTAGACATAATCTTTGTATTTTCCTGCTGCTCCATGCATTACTAATCAGTGACCCACTGGAAACTTCAGCACCCATTGAAAAGCTTGGCAGGGTATTTGGCTTTCAATTCTTCTACTTAGTTTATTCCTAACACAAGTATATTCATCAGGCTTAGAAACAACTCTTGAACAAGGGCAGCCACTCAGCAATGAAATGTAAATTACTGACATGTGCTAAAACCTGGACTTGCCACTGCTAATGAGCACATTAAAGGAAAAAAGCTCACTAGATATTACTGCAACCTTTTCACTTAACCCTGTGTGTACTGAATGCCATAATTCAGCATCAATTAAAGAACTCACCTCTACACAGAGACACTACTCAGCAGATGCATACTTTCCACACAACTCTAATGTAAAAATTATGAAGATTGACAGGCTTGTGAAATGCCCAATCAGAAACACACACACTGATAGTACATTGATATTTTTTAAGTTTTATTAACGTGTCCAGACATCATAGAGAAAAAAAACCCGACACGCATATCAAGAAAAAAACCATACACACATCCCAACATACACACATTTATAGAATCATAGAATGGTAAGGTTGGAAGGGACCTCAAGGATCATCTAGTTCCAACCCCCTGCCATAGGCAGGGACACCTCCCACTAGGACAGGTCACTCAAAGCCTCATCCAACCTGGCCTTAAACACCTCCAGGGAGGGAGCAGTCACAACCTTCCTGGGCAACCTTTTCCAGTGTCTCACCACTCTCACTGGAAAGAACTTCTTCCTAACATCCAATTTCAATCTCCCCTCTGCCAGTTTAAACCCATTGCCCCTCGTCCTGTCATTACAAGACCTTGTAAAGAGTCCCTCCCCTGTCTTCCTGTAGGCCCCTTTCAGATATTGGAAGGCTACTCTAAGGTCTCCTGGAAGCCTTCTCTTCTCCAGGCTGAAGAGCCCCAACTCTCTCAGCCTGTCCACATAGCAGAGCTGCTCCAGCCCTCTGAGCATCTTTGTGGCCCTCCTCCAACATTACCATGTCCTTCCTGTGCTGGGGGCTCCAGAATTGCACACAGTACTCCAGATGGGGTCTGATGAGAGCAGAGTAACTAATGATGTCAAATCTTAGGTCATCAAAATAAACATGACTTGCAATCAACAGGCCTCAAAGTTAGAAAGTCAACTTGTAGCAACTCTTCCCTTCCTATTACACTCACAGGAAGGTACAGATGCTGAGAAAAACATCCTACAAGCAACAGCAGCCTGCAGAGTCAGTGAAAATACCTTTGCCTGAACAGCATCTTTGCAATAAAATCATCAACAAACATAGTCAAGACAACTTTCAAAGCTTTTAATAACTCAGACTATAAACACTGCAAAAAGCAACTGTGCACTCATACACTGTTGTGACAGTTTGAGCCTATATGTGCCTTTAAAAGCCACAAAGTTGAAGCTACAGTTCTTCAGAAGNAGATGCTGAGAAAAACATCCTACAAGCAACAGCAGCCTGCAGAGTCAGTGAAAATACCTTTGCCTGAACAGCATCTTTGCAATAAAATCATCAACAAACATAGTCAAGACAACTTTCAAAGCTTTTAATAACTCAGACTATAAACACTGCAAAAAGCAACTGTGCACTCATACACTGTTGTGACAGTTTGAGCCTATATGTGCCTTTAAAAGCCACAAAGTTGAAGCTACAGTTCTTCAGAAGCTACAGTGTGCACATGCAGCCCAGACAGCCAACTGAGTCCTAGGCTGCATCGAGAACAGCGTGGGCAGCAGGGCAAGGGAGGGGATTCTGTTCCTTTACTCTGCTCTCATCAGACCCCACCTGGAGTACTGTGTACAGTTCTGAAGCCCTCAGCACAGGAAGGACATGGAAATGTTGAATCGGGTCCAGAAGAGGACCACGAGGATGCTCAGAGGGCTGGAGCAGCTCTGCTATGAGGACAGACTGACAGACTTGGGGCTCTGCAGCCTGGAGAAGAGAAGGCTTTGAGGAGACTTTAGAGTAGCCTTCCAGTATCTGAAGGGAGCCTACAGGGAGGCTGGGGAGGGACTATTTACAAGAGCTTATAATGACAGGACAAGGGGCAATGGATTTAAACTGGCAGAGGGGAGACTTAGGAAGAAGTTCTTTCCAGTGAAGGTGGTGAGACATTGGAACAGGTTGCCCAGGGAGGTTGTGGATGCTTCCTCCCTGGAGGTGTTCAAGGCCAAGATGGACGAGGTCTTGAGTAACCTGTACTAGTGGGAGGTATCCCTGCCTATGGTAGGGTGTTGGAACTAGGTGATCTTTGAGGTCACTTCCAACCTTACCATTATATGAAGTTAGAAAGATCCAGAAGGTGTACTAGAAAACTTAATCGTTGCATTTCTTCCCATAATCCTGCATCCCTATAAAACGGGTTGCAAAGCCAGTATCTTCCTTTCTCCTCCACATCTCCCATCCTGGTGGCACAGGTTTCTTTATCTTGGGTTTTAGTAGAGAGGAGGCTTGCAGACTGGCTTGGCCTCAGCAGAGTTAATTTTTACTGCATCATTTGGGCCTCAGTAGGGAATCATGGGGGACAGGTGGCATTTGAGGCCTGTGGAATTGAAGTCTGGTTGGGGGAAGGCTTTGGAAGGTTCTAGCCTAATGAGACTGTTGTAAGCCCAGGTCTGGCTTTGCTGGACTGGACCAAGGTTGAATATGAATTTGTGTATTTTATATGCTTTGCTATGTCACCACTATGTAGAGCTGTAGCACTGTAGTTGTGAACTGCTTCTCCGTTTAAACATTCCAATTCCCCAATCCCTTGCATGATCATCATTCCTTTGCCCCTGTTGGAACAACAGAGCAATCTGCCTGCTCATTAAATGACAACAGCTGGAGAAGAAGAGAGAACCTTTGATGAAAACCACTGCCCCTGCTCACTTTGTATTTTGGTAGATGAAGGGAATTATTCAGTGATTATTTGGTTAAGTTCTTGAAGTGTTTTTGATAAAGATAAACCATAAACAGAAGCCACACAAAACTGATATTCGAAACATGAATCAGGTACCTAAATCAACCTAAATGAAGTACCTAAATCCCTCCCAGTAAGGTTTCTGTCAAATGCTAATTCAACTATAAACAAATTAGAAGGTTATCACCTTCAGCTCCTTATTTTTCCTCTTATTCCACATACCCCACTTTCAATTTACCATCCTTTTGAATTTACCTCCATTTCAAGTCAAGCAGAAGCTCCTTAACTTGCTTTGGCCAGAATCAGCCATATTAAAGATTCTAATTGGGGAGTTGGGAGCAGAGGGAGGGATGTGTTCAAAGAAAGACAATTTTAACAGAGCTACAGAGTGACTGACTCATACAGTCATCCCAGCACATCCAAGGAGGGCAACCGCTTTCCTTGGGACAGACAGCAACAGGCCACTGGGAGCTGTAATCTCTTCAGACAGCTTGATCACAGTCTTAACACTGGTCTGACCACACACTAGTAACCTGATCTTTAGGAACTGAACCTCTGGGTTGGCATTTAGGGAGCAAGCGAGAAACAGACGCTAGGTCCTACACAAAACCCACCCCACCACCTAAACTGAAGGAAATCAATTTTACTATTTGGGCCAATTAAAAAGCTTAGCTGAAGGCAATCCATCTGCTGTGTATTCTACTATTTTCCACAAAAACACGTGTAGTCTGAAATAGAAATGAATGAAACATGATGTGCAAATAAGACAGTTTGCTTGTAAGCCAGCCTTCAAATAGAAGTAAATACAAAACAAAAAGGCAAATGCATCCATAATTCAAATGCATGCATTTGGTGAATGGTGCCACATCCAGCTGGCAGTCACTCACTAGTGGTGCACCCCAGGAACCAGTGCTGGGTCCGATCCTGCTCAGTATCTGATGGTCTGGACCAGGGGATTGAGTCCAGAATCAGTAAGTTTGTAGATAACACCAAGTTAGGAGCAGGTGTCCATCTGTTGGAGGGTAGGAGGGCTCTGTAAAGGGACCTGGACAGGCTGGATGGGTGGGCCAATGGGATGAGATTGAACAAGGCTAAGTGCAGGGTGCTATACTTTGGCCACAACAACCCCAAGCAGCACTACAGACTGGAGACAGAGTGGCTGGAGAGCAGCCAGGCAGAAAGGAACCTGGGTGTGCCAGTAAACAGTAGTTGAACATGAGCCAGCAGTGTGCCCAGGTGAGCCAATGGCATCCTGGTCTGGATCAGAAACAGTGTGGCCAGCAGGACAAGGGAGGTTATTCTTGCCCTATGCTCAGCACTGGTCAGGCCACACCTTGAGTCCTGTGTCCAGTTCTGGACCCCTCAATTCAAGAGAGATGTTGAGGTATTGGAATGTGTCCAGAGAAGGGCAACGAAGCTGGTGAGAGGCCTGGAGCACAGCCCTGTGAGGAGAGGCTGAAGGAGCTGGGGGTGTGCAGCCTGGAGAAGGCTCAGGGGTGACCTCATTGTTGTCTACAACTACCTGAAAGGAGGCTGTAGCCAGGTGGGGGTTGGTCTCTTCTCCCAGGCAACCAGCAACAGAACAAGAGGACACACTCTCAAGTTGTGCCAGGGGAGGTATAAGCTGGATAGTAGGAGGAAGTTCTTCTCAGAGAGAATGCTTGGCATTGGAATGGGCTGCCCAGGGAGGTGGCAGAGTCACTGTTCCTGGAGGTGGTCAAGAAAAGACTGGATGGGGCACTTAGTGCCATGGTTTAGTTGATTGGCTAGGGCTGGGTGATAGGTCAGACTGGATGACCTTGGACGTCTCTTCCAACCTGGTTGATTCTATGATTCTATAATAATGAGTAGAAGTCTTTAAAGTTCCAGGGAGTCTTTAATAATAAAGATTTGCGAAATTAAGCACTGAAATTTAGGCAGTGCAAGTAATCTACTAAATTTTTACTCCTACATAGAGGTCATCGTTCCCATTGCACTGGATAAAGGCTTTCATTAACAAACCAGGTAAGTTACTATATTGTGCTTGTGTTAGATGTGCTCACGGATTTGTTTCAGCATCTATGAGGACAGGCTAAGACAGCTGGGACCATTAAGTCCTACAGAAATGAACAGGACCTCAATGTGTATCAATATCTGAAGGGAGAGAGCAAAGAGGACAGAGACAGACTTAGCTCAGAGGTGACAGGACCAGAGGCAGCACACACAAATTGAAATGCCCTTTGAATACTGATAAACAGAGGGTTTTGGAAATTTTTTGATTGATTGGTTTTTGGGGCTTTTTGCTCTTGTTGGTTGGGGTTTTTTTTTGTTTGGTTGGTTGGTTTTTTTTACAGTGAGAACAGTTAAGCACTGGCACAGGTTGCCCAGGAACGTTGTGGAGTCTCTATCCTTGAAGACTGTTGAAAGTTTACTAGACAGCCCTGGAAACCAACTCTGGATAGCTCTGCTTGAGTAGATGGCTTGAGCCATCCAGGTCCATTCACACCTCAGCCATTCTGTAAAATAAAGATTGTATTTGACATCTAAAGCAGAAACCAGGTTCACTTGTGTTACAGATTCTATAATCACACAGTAAAAATACACAACCAGTCTGAAGGTATTGCAACAAATATTACCTATGTTAAAAGAGTGCTACTGCACTGACACTGCACATGAACTAATGACTTTTCAGGTATCAAGGATTCCATAAATCCCTGCACCTGCAGAACCACCAGCCTAATGAGTGTGCTAAAGTGCTGTTGTTGAAATTTATCTCATGGGAAATATTAAATTACTTATGATAGTCCAGATAGGCAAAAAACACTAACATTCTTTAATCACATCCACAGCATTAAATAATTCTGTAAGTCATGCAAGCACAGAGGTCATCACAGAACCATAAAATTCTAGGGGTTGGAAAAGACCTTCAGAGATCAAGTTCAACCTTGCTGCAATGCAGGACCATCTAGGGCAGGAACACATCCAGACAGGTTTTAAAGATCTCTGTAGGAAATACCAAAACCCCTCTGGGCAGCCTGCTCCAGTGCTCCATCACCCTGACAGTTAGAAAAGGTTTTTATGTTGAGATGGAATCTCCTGTGATTATGTCCAGCGGCCCTTGTCCTATCACTGGGTATCACTGAAAAGAGACTGTCTTTATCCTCCAGACAGCCACTCTTCAGATACCTGTAGACACTGATAAGGCCCCCCATCTATCAGCCTTCTCTTGTCCAGACTGCACAGCCCCAGGTCTCTCTGTATTTCCTCATAGGAGAGATGCTCCAGACCCTTAATCACCCTCATAGCCCTCCACTAAACTCTCATCTAGGTCAGTGAGGGATATGTTGAACAAGACTGGACCCAATGCTGACCCCTGATTAACACTTCTAGTAACAGGTCTCAAAGTGGACTCTGCACTGTTGATCACAACCCTCTGGGTTCTGTTGTTTAGCTCAACTCATCCCACTCTTCATCCTTTTAAGCCACACTTCCTGAGCTTTCCCATGAGGGTGTTATAGGAGACAGTATCAAAAGCCTTTCTAAAGTCCAAGTAGACAACGTCCACTGTTCTCCCTGCTTCTACCCATTCAGTCACACCACCATAGAAGGCTATCAGATTAGACAAACATGACTGGTCCTTGATAAATCTATGTTGGCTGCTCCTGGTAACCTTATTTTCTCCCATGTGGTTAAAGATGACATCCAGAAAGAGTTGCTACATCACCTCTCCAGACATGAAGATGAGGTTGGTCCACAGTTTCCTGGGTACACCTTCTTACCCTTTCTGAAGACTGGAATGGCATTGGCTTTCCCTCTCCAGTTCTCAAGCACCTCTCCCATTCCCCATGATCTTCCAAAGATGATGAAGGATGGCAGAGCAACAACATGAGCCAGCTCTCTCAGCACTCATGGGTGCATCCCATCAGGGATTTATGTATATTCAGTTCACTCTGATGATTTCTAACCCATTCATTGAGAGTCTCAAGTTGCTTACTATTTCAATCAAGGTTTTGTAGGTTTTTTTTCTCTAAGAACAGTTGCACGTATTCAAGCTTTCAACTTCATCCACTTTAAGAAAATGTGTAGCTTTTAAAAAAATACAGAAGTTAAAAATAAAGGTTAAGTTAGAGACAAATAGGTCAAGATTGCCATGTCAGAGGAAGTTGCCTAATCAGGAGATAAAGAAAAATCCACATAGAGTATGGATTTTAGGTAAAGAAGGAAAGTATTTTTGTTACAAATCACATCTCTGGCAAAACATCATCCTGCATCTCCAAACACATGCATATAGGTTATACATGTGTATCCATCAGACCTGTGGGCATGCACGCTGATACTTGGGTGTTTTATTAAAGTTTAAACATACATTTGCACTTATACAGAGGTAGAGGACTTTTTTCAACAGTTGCACTTTTTTCAACAGTTGCTTAAGACAAATCACCTCCCTTAAGGCAAGGGAGGGGATTCTCCCCCTTTGTTCTCATGAGATCCCATCTGGAGTAGTGTGCAGTTCTGGAGCCCCCAGCACATGAAGGACATGGAACTGTTGGAGCAGGTCCAGAGGAGGGCCACAAAGATGATCAGAAGGCTGGAGCAGCTCTCCTATGAGGACAGGCTGAGAGAGTTGGGGCTCTTCAGCCTGGAGAAGAGAAGGCTTTCAGGAGAACTTACAGTAGCCTTCCAGTATATGAAGGGGGCCTACAGGAAGGCTGGGGAGGGACTATTGACAAGGTCTTGCAATGACAGGACAAGAAGTAATGGGTTTAAACTGGCAGAGGGGAGATTTAGACTGGATGTTAGGAGGAAGTTCTTTCCAGTGAGAGTGGTGAGACACTGAAACAGGTTGCCCAGGGAGGTTGTGGCTGCTCCCTCCTTGGAGGTGTTCAAGGCCAGAATGGACGAGGCCTTGAGTGACCTGTAGTAGTGGGAGGTGTCCCTGCCTATGGCAGGGGGTTGGAACTAGATGATCTTTGAGATGACTTCCAACCTTACCATTCTATGAAATATTTGGAAATTGCAATAGAGCAGAACTGGCATCAATTTGGTCTGCAGTGCAGGTAATCTTAAACAGGACATTGAAAACAACATGAGCTTTTTTGCAAAGTTCTTTGCAGTTTTCTACAGTAAAGGAGTAATACAGCCTTCCTACTTTCACATTAGGAAAAGTCCAAATAGATAGTTCAGGTGACTCAACTTCATTTTTCTAGCTCTCATTCACTAGCAGAGAATTAATAATGTCTAACAAGTACTGTCCATATATTATCTGTCCCTCAAGTGGATTTTTTACAGTCTGATAGATTTTTTCTTTAAAAAAGTTTACTTGGGATGGAATACAAGTAACATTCAGAAGCATTCTGCATCTGAACAGCAAGCAGTCACCCATCACTATTACAGGTTCACGGGCAGAGTTCTTCTCGTGGACAAATCAGTGACTCAGCCATATAGACAAGTACATTTCTTAACCTTTATTACCCAAGAGGAGCATATTCTCCACTCTCCATCAGCCAAAGCACCTTAAGCCACTACAGGGAGTAGGTACTCTGCTGCCTCAATAAGCAATGGCATACTATGTATTACAAGACAGCGAGAAGCTGCTCTGTGGAGAAAGATCTTGGAGTCCTGGTGGAGAGCAAGTTCTGCATGGGACAGCAATCTGCCTTTGTGGTCAACAGAGCAAATGCCATCCTGGCGTGCATCAGGAAAAATGTGGCCAGCAGGTCTAGGGAGGTTCTTTTCTCCCTCTACTCTGCCCTGGTGAGACCACATCTGAAACACTTTGTTCAGTTTTGGGGTCTTCAGCTTAAGAGAGACAGGGATCTGCTGCAGAGAGTCCAATGGAGAGCTACAATAATGATTTGGTTTCACCTCAACATGAGGAGAAACTTCTTTACAGTGAGGGTGACAGAGCACTGGAACAGGCTGCCCAGAGAGCTTGTGGAGTCTCCTTCCCTGGAGACTTTCAAAACCTGTCTGGATGGATTCCTGTGTGAACTACCCTAGGTGACCCTGCCTTGGCAGGGAGGTTGGACTTATCTCTGGAGGTCCCTTTCAACCTCTGAAGTTATGCGACTCTGTAATCCCAAAATTAGCAGGGCTATGGATCCACCTGCACAAAGTTCTTCACAGGTCAGACACGTTCCCTTACAGAAGATAACATACACTGCTCTGTTCCACCTTTTACATCTCAAATTTAACTGGTATTTATAAATATGTGGTTAATCATTTCTATATATATGCTTTGCCCATTTATTTCAGACAATATATTGTTGGGTTTTCTTAATTCCTCCAGGAATGTTAATCTAGCTTCAAAGGTAAAGAGAAATGGCATTGGCTGCTTTGTTCTCCCCTTAGTCATGCCAAACAGTAGTGGCTAAAAGGGCACAAAGGATGTATAAAAACAGGTTCCACCAGGAACTCCAAAAAGGTCCCTGTGTTATTCCAAAATTGAATTATTTCGTTGCACTGCGTTTATAATTTCTATTGCAAGGAGATTTTGACAGAGTGTAGTGGTTGGGTTTTTTTTGCATCAAGAAACAGAGTGGCTGGACAGTAGTGTCAAGGTTGCATTCCAGGAAAAAATATTGCAGATGAAGGTGACATTTGTAGCATTAACTCTTACTATTTTGAGATTCCAGGAACAAATTACATATGTCTATTAGGGAATATACACCACAGTGTATCAATTAGGAAAGCAGGTACTCTATGCTATACACATGAGATCAAAATACCCTGAATATGTAAATCTTGCAAACTAGCATCTTTCATAAGCATCTTTGCAGAAAATATTTTATATTGCAGTTTGGTGGTTTGTTTTTTTTTAACAGTACTTTCCCTTTCAATTTTTGTGGCAGAGGGGAAAGAGAAGCTCACTAGTGTTTCATTTAAAAGGAGAAAAATGATACAATTACAAGCAATTGCAACATAACACAGTCTCACAATACAGTCACAATGCATCAGGCTTCTAACCATTACCAGGATGTAAGAACATACATGTCAACTACAGAGCTAAGATTCCTACTTGCTGCTGGCATCAGCTAGACCACAGGGAGACAGGTTTAGTTTGGAATGACTGTGTAGCTCAGTCACACGCTTTTTTTCTCTCACTCTTTTCTCCCCCATTCCCTTCTTCATCCAGGTAAAGGGAGGAAATAGTCACTGGGACCACAGGCCAGTCTCAACGTACTGGACAAGTGAAGGGACTCGATTCAGCACTCCCATCCCCCATCCACAACAGCTGCCTTGGAAGTTTGCAAGCAAGGAAAGGAAAATAGCTGTTTCAGAAAGTTTATCTTTCAACAGGTCAACGGGAAGGCTCATCTTTGTCTCAGGGCTTTCTCCTTGTCAAATTTCAAAGGCCTGTTGCAGACAAACTGGTCTTCCAGCTCTGCAAAGCATCTGGCAGAAGATACTAGGTTTTTGGTGGTGGTGGTGGGTTTTATTTGTTTGTTTTTTTTAAGATGTGGCAATGTATTTTAAACACACATTTAATGTCAGTACTGAATACTATGGAATTACTCCTTAAAAGAAGCAAGCTGCTTACATGAAAATATCTTTCCATGCATAAACTGCAAGTAACAATCTACACATTGAATTTTATAACTGCAGTGTACAAATCATTCACAATGCACTGCAAGGTTTGCAATAGGGATAGGTCAAATTCCTGAATCACTTGACATGAATTTTAAGATTCTAAGGAACTACATTGACTTGCACAAACCCATCTTTTGTCATTGTAAGAAATAACTAATGTTATCACCATTACCTAAAAGTTTTTCAGAAGATTTCGTCTTAAAATACTCATCTTTAAGAAACTGTCTTTAAGGTTTAGGAAATTTTTAACAGACTTACTTGATATAAATGTCATGGATCCTTTTTCTGTCAGCCATCAACAGTGACCAGAATAGATCTAGGTGAAAAGGGGACTGAATATACCAAATTTTTCACTGGATAACAATCAACAACATGCCAGATATCCACCCAGTAACCATTTGTTTGGAGTTTTGATTGTTTGGTTGGTTTTGTTTGTTTGCTTTGTGTCTGGGAAACAAAGTATCATTGGCTTGTGCTCTGCCCTCATTCTAAAAGAGAACAAAATTATGTTTCTAAAGGAGGAAAAAAAAAAGATCAGTGAATTTCAATTGTCTGAAGATATCCACCACATTCTTCACCAGGTCTGTCTATAGCTGTATGCTGTTCCACAAATCATTTAGGCAATAAACCAAAAGAGATGCTTTTGTTCAAATCACACAGAGTGAGATTACACGTGAACAGACCCTCCACGTGTTAAATTGAAGACACAGTTTTGCTTTGAGTTCATTACGGCTCTCACAGACAGACTGTGGCAAGTTTAGAAAAAGTTTAGTGTATGTCTCCATTTCCATAGTTTTATAGGTACAGATGCACACTGGGAAATAAGTCCATGTTTCTCCAGTTTCATCACTACTTTCAGTGTGGAAAACCAAAATAGTTTTAAGTGCAAAGAAAATGGTAAAGAGAAAAAGAAGAAAAAACAAACACAGAACATATCTGCATCTTTAGCAACTTCAACGGTCTTGTAACATTTGTTACAGGCTTCAATAAATAAAGAAACAGCAGGCAGCAAGTCCCCCTAAATATTTATTAATCAGAGTGTCTTGAAAAAAATATAAGCAGCCCTCTGTGACAAAAAAAAAAGCAGACTGCTTCACCAATTCTCACTAGGGGTTTGATATCCTAGAGTCACTGACACGAAGGAAAGCATGATTACGTCTTTAGAGTTTAAATTGTGCATTTCAGAAAGCAAATCAGAACTACCTTGTTCTGTTACAATTTTAGGGAACAGAACACACCAGGTTTCAGAAACAATTACAAGCTGTTTTGAGACTGTAGCACCAACCCAAACTTGCACACATTTCTAGTCACCACACTATTTCAGGAATTCACTGTTCCAAGGATTTGAGGGAAAGGATAAAAATAGGAAGAGGGAAGGGATTTACAGGAATGTTTCTACTTTTTCTATTTCTGCTTAATCCTGCCAAAAAGCATCTGAGATTATGTCACCAATATTGTAGTTTACATCACCAAGTAACAATCAAATTACTAGGAAGTGTGTCCTGTTTAGATTAATCATGATCAAAACTCAAAGTCCTGCAGCAAAATATAAAGCAAAATAGCATGAGCAAGCACTTCTGTCCCGTTAATGGTTTTGTTACAAAAAAACAGGAACTGTCAACTAAAGCCAGTTCTCCTGCTGGTCTAATCCAGTGGGAACAAAGTTTGTTATAAATTAAGCCAGGATTCTTCGCTCTAAAGAGGCAGTGGTACATGAAGCAGAACAGTGATAAAAGAAAACTGCATGAAAACAACATGTAAGATATTACCCCAGATTTGGTAAATCCTGGCAAACATCAAGTATTTAGAATTACTTTCAACTTGAACATCATCACCACCCAGCAATCAGCAGGATGTATTCAGCATGACACAGAGGTTGCACTTGTTTTTGTCTGGGGGCTTTTTAAAAAGTGCAGCAACTGCGAAGTATAAAAATTGAGATTTCATTCCCAAATAGCCTCCTTAATGAGCAGGTGGTATTTTCTTAACACAAAATAAGTAACTAAACAGTAAGGGTCTGTATCACAATCAGAACTTAAGCCCAAAAGGGGCAGCCATGGAAGAGATGTGGAAATGAGCCATTCCACAAACGCTGAGAATGAAAGAATTATAATTTTACAGAATCACACTCCCCATCTGTGTTTCTTACCCTGAATCAAAAAGGTGCAAATTACTCTCAAAATCAGCAAGAAATTTATATTAATACCTGTAGAAGAAGATGGTTTTTCAGCTCTGAGGTTCATTTACTCCATAAAAAGGTTGGTAGCTTGGAGAGCATTTTACTGGAGAGCTTAACGCAATATGTGCTTGCGCTTAATCTCAGGGAAACCAATAAACAGTAACACACGATCTGCAGTGATACAGCATTTATTCACGACTGCTCAAACACTGCTCATGCAATTACCTTCTGGCACTGCTCTAAAGATATAAGCAGTTGCATCAATTTTTTTATTTTTTAAATATAAAATCAGTTAAAAGGTCTGATACATCAGTTTCCGTGACAGAGAAAACCCAAAGTAAAGCGACTGTGAACAACAATTTCTTATAAATTCAGACATGAATTAAAAAGAGCACCCTCTACTCTCTCTCTGGTCCTTTCAGAGAATGCAGCTCCCCAATGCGTGACCACCAGCAGAGAAGCCAGTTTTTAAACAGCTTTCTACTCCCATCCTGAAAGCACAGTTCAGCACCTTCTCAGGGCTGCTGATACAGCTGTTCACCAGCTGTGCTATGAATCACCAAAATGATCACTTAAAACCAGACACTTTTAACCTAGATCATTTCAGTGACCCAGTTTTAGAGCAGCCTCATAAACAGCACAGACAAGTGAAAACACCAAAAGGTTCTTACACCTTTGATAAAGTTCTTAAAAACAAGCATCTCCTCTTTTCCCAAAAGAAAACACAGGCTGCCATCACACTCTCGAAATGCAGGAAATGCACATGCACAGAGATCTGCCTTGAACTGCTATCTTGAGTCTTCAGACACCTTGGATGAAATACACATCAAGTAAATAGAAATAACTTACCAAACGTCTAGCAAATTCTTTATTTTCTGAAAGAAATCCATATCCTGGGTGTACCTTGAAAGTAAAAAATTTCAAGCTGATTGAGTTCTGAAGTCAGACACCAAACTTGCTAACACCTTTTCAGATACTGGGGCAAGTGATGTAGACTATTAACCATTTCAATCAGTTGAATACCCTAAGAATAGCCTTAACACACTGCTTTATCTGTCTTAAGTGAAGCAATAAAGATGTACTGGTTGAGATTTGCCATTTCTGAGGCAAACATTCTTTGTCTAGGATGAAAGATGCTGTTTGCAGCAATGGACACACTCCCCTTTTCCGTTTCACTTTCCACTCTTTTTAACTCCCTTTTGCCACATTTGACTCATTGCACTCCTACACATATATACTCATCCACACTTCTCAGTCACCACTATTAAATCTCAAAATATTTCCAGTACGGATCATAACAGTGGTCTTAAGGTCCATAGTCATAAGCCTCCTACCTCTAGTGACCCTTGCTGGAGAACACAGTTGTTAGTGTAATCTGTGCATCTCTATATGCACAGTTTGCTATTCACAACTCGATAAACACCTCCCATAACTACTCTTTAGGAGTGTGAGAAAGTTTTCATTTTATTTTTTATAATTCTTGATCTAAAATACTGACAGAAAACATTAAGTCATTTTATTCTCCTCTCTTTAAGAGCCTAAAAAACTAGGTTCCATATTGAGAGGTTTTTGGTCCTTGAAAGCACATACCAAAACATCATTTCTGAGGCCAAAACATCATCTTTGAAAGAAATGGCAGCGCTGTTCCATGGTAATTAGTGTTGCTCATATACACTCAAATGATGTTTTAATAGATGCTCTGTGTACAGTAGCTCTGAATAACACATTTATTTCACTGACAGAACAAAGAACATCAGGCATGTAAACATGACTACACACTACTTTTTCCAACCAATTCCTGTTAAGCTTTGAATCTCTGGCCAATTTGGAGGGAGAAAGGCAGAGTAGCCTACATTCCCACATAAGCTAACATGCATTTTGCAAACATGCTGAACAAAAATAATTCTGGGATAAACCCTTCCTGCAAATAACGTTTATATAAATTTAGAAAGCAATTCAAACAAAGTTTAAGCAAAAACTCTTTTTGGACATACTTTGTAAAACACTCAAAAAAGCCATTATGGCATATAAAGGGTTAGCACTCAAAACTAATTGGGATTTTTTTTTTTTTCCCCCAGCAAATTTGGAAATGAACTGAAGCTGCTCCCTGGTGTGAAAGCTGAATCCAGCAGCCACCTGCAGGATCAGCGACCAGTGCTGCCAGATGCTACAAAGCCTTTGATTTCCAGTAGCGATTTCAGACACATTTAACTCATGTGACATGAGCTAACTGGAATAGCATATTCAATCACTTCCCCCCCACACACCTTTAAAAAAAAAAAATACCAACTCTGGCTTTTCTGCTTTCTATATATGAAACAGCTGCAGCAGATAGACTCATTCAGACTCACAGCTTGGGCCCTGGTTTTCTTAATGACTTCCATGATGGCATCCATGTTGAGGTAGCTTTTGCTGGTGGGAGCTGGGCCAACACAGGCAGCTTCATCCGCCATTTTCACATGAACCTGAAGAGGCAATATTCTGCATTAACAGATGCTCCCAGCAAAAATAATTACCACCACCCTGAAATATGCACACAATTCTGATTGTTTCAAAGGTAATTTACATACCATAACCACTCTAAAACATACATTGAAATTACCAACGCTGACATACAAGAACACACACAATAACATTAAATCTCATTTCATTTAATTCCAAGCTTAAGTCACTGTCAAAATGTTTTATTATGCCAATATATTATTTTCAGTTTGCTTAAATAAAATCATGACAAATGTAATTTCAGCTTTCTATAATGATCATCTATATGTAAATTCAGACTAAAAACTCCTTTGCTACATGTAACCAGGGTTGTCTAATATCTTAATACTTAATAACAAACATTCATGACGAGTTCTAAGCAGGCTCCCCAGGAAGTTGGGGATAATTAGAGTGAATTGAATGAAGGGATGCAGTGAGTGTCCCTGCACAGCATCAGGTCAGCACCATGCACAAATTAAAGCCTATGACTAAAGAGTTCAATATCACTACACGTGAACCTGAAAATCTTGAGAATTATTTAAGCAGCCTCAATGTTTGATTCCTAATCCATTGTATCCTCATTTATATGCATTTGCCAAACATTTTTTAGTCAAATCTGAACTGCACAGAGGGGATAAACATTTCTAGCATTTTACCAGGAATAATAAAATAGCTTGATTGGAAGTTAGAAGTTAAGTTGACTTCAAACTTAATAGCTCATATGCATGCTTACTTTAAAGAAAGAGTTTTAAAAGTTTAGTCTTCAACACATTTAAATAAAAAGTACTTTGAACTCTGCAAAGGGAGATACACAGACATGAGAAACAAATCAATTTTTCCTCATACTGCTCTCTCTTTTCAGTATATACTTAAGAGAGTGTGCCATTCCTTCCATTGTTTAAGATTATACCAGCTGTATGTCAGCAAGACTTGTCTGTGCTGACAGTTTAACATATTCAATGCTTAACAATTTTAGAAGTTTTTATTAAATATTTTTTATCACCTTAAGCATTCAAGAACAGAGAACAGAGTTTTAAGAGAGTGTTCTTTCTGAAAGTGAATAGTCACATGTGAAATACAAAATATTTGTTGTTCACAAACAGGAAATTTTCTTCTTTGCGAAAACAGATTTTATTTGCAAGTAGCATGAAGGCTGTCAAGTATGACAAACAAAGGTTAGGAGTAATGCAGTCCACATACACTATTGGCTCACTCAGAAGAAACAAGGCCAGGAAAAGAAAATAATCCAGAAATAGCAAGAAGCATCAGTCAAACAATATTTTGATTAATACAGTGAGAAATAAGTATTCAGATAAGTACAAGACAAACAAAGCAAGCACAGGATTAACTTCAGTAGTTGACTTTTTCTTCATATTTACTAACTTTTTTTCTCAACTTTGACAAAATTCAACATTCCTTCCTGATGATAAGATTAACCTGACACCTAAATCCAAGTTTCTTTCTTTCTTTCTCTTCAACAGCTTCTGAATTCACTACATAGTTGAGTATATGAGGGGGGGTCACATAACCTCCCAGAATTAGCACATATTTCACATTTGAATTGTCACTTCTGTAAAGTCATATGGGCTTTTATTTCATCACTACAACATTAGCCTCATATTAAAAACAAAGCTAAACCAGAAGTTCCTCAACGCTAGCACAGACAATCATGCAAGAGGATTTCAATGCTTTTTAGTAAGGACACCTCAGCAATTTAAGTCAGCAATCTACTCTGATCAAATGCTATCAAGACTGGCCTGTCATCCTTCCTGAAGGAGAAAAAAAACAACACAGCTCTCAGATACCTTTATTTGCATGACTGATGTATATCATAGAATCATAGAAAGGTAAGGTTGGAAGGGACCTCAAAGATCATCTAATTCCAACCCCCTGCCATAGGCAGGGACACCTCCCACTAGCACAGGTCACTCAAAGCCTTGTCCAACCTGGCCTTAAACACCGTCAGGGAGGAAGCAGCCACCACCTCTCTGGGCAACCTATGCCAGTGCCTCACCACCCTCACTGGAAAGAACTTCCTCCTAACATCCAGTCTAAATCTCCCCTCTGCCAGTTTAAACCCATTGCCCCTTGTCCTGTTGTTGCAGGACCTTGTCAATTGCCCCTTCCCAGCCTTCCTGTAGGCCCCCTTCAGATATTGGAAGGCTACTATAAGGTCTCCTGGAAGTCGTCTTTTCTCCAGGTTGAAGAGTCCCAACTCTCTCAGCCTGTCCTCATAGCAGAGCTGTTTCAGCCCTCTGAGCATCTTCGTGGCCCTCCTCTGGACCTGCTCCAACAGTTCCATGTCCTTCCTGTGCTGGGGGCTCCAGAACTGTACACAATACTCCAGATGTGGTCTGGAGTAATCTTAGTAATGCCTCTTAGTAATCTTCGTAATACACATCTTAGTAACACTTTTTTCTGCAGCAGCTGACTGAAAATGCAGTGTTTCTAGAAAGTTCAAAGAATCCAGCAACTCACCTTCATCAACAAGTTTGAAATTACATTTTCAAATTCAAGGGCTGCTTAAGTGCTTGACTTAAACCACACAATCCTAGGTACTCAAAACTTGATCCTAACCTACTACAGCTAAAACTTCAGAAGTACTTTCACCCTTTTGTCTTAGTTTACAAAAACAACATCAACAAAAAAGATTCAAGTCCCAGGAGGTTCCTGACAAAGTGTAATTCCTTCATAAATTGACCCTGCAAAGAAGCACAAATGGATAACAACGAAGGCTGGAACAGCAGAGAAACCATGAAGTGCTCAATGGCTTATACTGCAAGTGTTAACCATATTGGGCTCCCTGTGCCTCAAAAAGATGTATTTCAAGTAGCTATAAGCACCTGTTATGGTAGAGAATACAAGCAATAAGATCTCCTTTAATGATATCTGATATGTGTATATCTGAAGTAGTGTATTTCATACAGGCTAATCATATTACTGCAAAGAAAAAAGACAGGAGATTCACACGAACCCACTGAATCAGCATTCTACAGAACCTCCACATAATTAAAAAACTACAGATGCAATTCAATTATCCAAATTCTTGTACAGGTTTGCTACAACTTAGTAAAACCCAAACTCAAATCAGTCACTAACACCCAACCAGCCCATCACAGTCTCCTCAGCTCTGCATCTATGACAAGAAAGATACTGGATTTAACAAGAAGTAAGTCCTAACAGAAGAATTTTGGAGTAAATGTTTTTAAATAGTATAACTACTCTTGGACTAAGGTACAAGAGAAACCAGACAGAATTTGAAGTAAGAACTAGCTCAAATCCAACAAGTTTACAAATTCAGAAGCAAACTGTATAAAAATGCCCACCTGTTTCTAAATCTCGTTTAGGTTCAGCAGCCACTTTCATGGTAAGCCTCTTAAACCAGTAAATCCTGCCAGATCTTCACATAGGAACAGATTTGTGTTTCTTCACCACATTTCCAGTAAATAGGCACATAAAGTGAGGAGTCCACCTGGGCTGATTAGCCAGTCCATTCTTGGCCTGGACTAGTTCCAGGAGCACTGCTCCAGGCTGTGGCAGCTCTCCGGGTGGTACGAACAGTAGCAACGATTGCTTTTGAAGCTCCTTCTACGTTGTTTCAGTATTTCAGGAGTATTTATAAATCAGATTTGGTGGCAGGGCTTGGCATCATACCCCAGAAGAGATACACACCCATAAGCCAAAATCTTGGATACAAACACCACAAAAAACACTCAGTATCTGCTTTGGAAGAGATAACCCGATTTAGAGGGACTGTACTGCATCACAGCTACTAAGTACCCAAATTACCTAGATTATGACAGTTCTTCAACCTGGAGAAAGCCCAAGTACTCATTTGATAGTAGCGTGCTCTTTTACCCAGCCATACTCTGAATTCACTGACTCAGTCCCCAAAACAAACCTCTCAAATAATCTCAATAAATATCTCAAATACACATTATTCTACACACACAATAATCTCAATAAGTATCGCAATAATCTCCACACACAATAATCTCAGTATCTCAAATAATACACATTGAAAGAACATTAATAGCTTACTACCTAAAATATATATAGCATTCCTAGAAGTATTCTGTTTAACACAACAGAATCGAGGTAATCTCCAGGAGTTACTTAGTTGCTGTTGAAATCTGTATTAAAAATGAGTCTCATTTATATATGTATGACCTGCAACATTTAAACACCAAAAAAGTTTTCTTGGTACGGAAAAAGCATGTACAAACAATTGCTTTAAGATAAAGAACTACTTATTTTCAGTGTATACATAATCTATAAAGAAACAGAAGACAGAATTTATAGATCTGTACCATTATAATTTTTTCAACAACTCCAGTGTGATGGTTATTGGGAGTTCCTCACCCCCCCATACTTTGTAAAATCACCCAGACTAGAACTCAGTCAGCTGGAAGTGAAGGACTGAAGCTCTATTTACAGCTCAGCACAATATACAAGCAGATATATACACTATGTACAGGAATATTTACAGACATATACAAGTTAAAGGGAATACAGAAACACAACATCCCTCGCAGAAATCAAAGACCCCAGGAGGGGGTCCCAACCACCCTTCCACCTTCTCCCCACCCTTATATCCTTATCCCAAGGTTTGCCTTATGCGCAATGGATCGGCCTGGGGGGTTAGAAGAAAAGTGGTTAGCGAAGATTAATCGGCAAAGAGGAGCCAGAAGCTAGACCGCCCGAGACACTGTGCCCACCAAGAGAGACAGACAGACTGACTTAGCTATGTTTTGGTTTATTTTCCCAGACATCTCAGTAAGCCTATGAGTGAAATAGACATCATCATGTTTTCCTTTCACAGCCTATAGTGTAATTTTCTCTATTAAAATATTCTAATTAGCCTCAAACCAGTACATCCAGTTTATTACCTTCTTATGGGTCTGATTTATGACACAAGTGCTTCCCCCCCTCCCAGTTTGTTTATAGGGATTTTCCTCTACTAATTCCAAAAAGGAAGGTTTTGTCAGGAGGCCCAAGAGAAGAATAAATGTATCTCCTGTTTCCTAACAAAGTGTTTGATATTACCCACAACTTCCAGAGATGATTTTATATACTTCATCAGTTTCTGATGTTTATCATCATATGACAGATGTCATTTACTTCAGTGTAAACAACTAATTAACACATATACACACACACTCATTCTCCCCGCTCCTCCATCTCTGAGGACATAAGTGTCTGGGATTCCCCAGTGCCCCATTTTTTCACAGTAGGTCACCCTACACATCATCCCCAGGTCTCAACACAAGTTGATATTCATGCAGCAGAGACAGTTACACTGAGTTGCAAGATGCATTTTTCTCCCAATTCCTCTGAACTGTTTCAGAATTTAAATATAGGGAAACTGTTATATTTGCATACTCAGTGTTAATCAAACCTAAGAAGCAATTAAAAAAGCCTCAAGAAAGAAAATGTTTCTGTTTGGTACACTAGATAAGATCCCAAGCACTGTTTAGACAAAGGAATCTAATCTAACAAGTCATTCTCCATTTATAGCTCAAATCAATATTACACATTGGAACAACATCCACTGGTGTAAGTGGATTCACTTAATTGGCCCAAACTGCATAATACCGCTCAGCAAGACAAATCACAATTAGCTCAACCCATAAAATAGGGCTAATGAGTCAATCCTTTGTAAGGCAGCTAAAAAACCCAACCACCTCAAATCTTGCCAGCACCACTGCCAAGAGACAGACAAAACAGAACAAAAAGCTCGTGGCATTGAAGACTTGAATTTAAAAAAAAAAAGGCAAAAAGGTTCAAATTTACTGCTTTGCCAAAATTGCATCTTTAATCCAGCCTCAGTGTCCTTAGCAGTTTCACACTAAAATACACACACCAATGCTACAATAAATCTGTACACAGAGTGAGCGTGTAGTATTCATGCAGCCTTTAAAGTGCTATCTGTAACGAAATACTGCCACACAATTACAGCATTTCACCCTAAAATGAGATAATGGAAATATTTCTAAACCTTGTGAAAAGCAGAACTGTGAAAGCCATAAATGGCATAACTATCCCATCTTTTTCCCATTTATTTTTACTCAGCATTTCAAAAATGTACATAAAATTTTATGCAAATAAGTAAGTCAGACTACAGAGTCAGCACAAGCAGATTTCTCTGCAAGCCTATTTTAAAACTTCATTTTATAGCCCACCAATGATAGTTGTGAGGACAAGTGTAAAACAATTCTTCAGGGACCTTTGAACATTTGGCTTGGTGAAAGGTGTTTACTGACAGTTCCTACAATGACTCTCAAAACATCCATTAGCATCCCCAGGGTTAGATCATAGGTTAGTAGATATCAGCCAAGGAAAAAGAATTTAATAAAACTTTTGCACCCTTTGTTTTCTGTTATTACCTCATCCTTCCTTTTGGTTGTTTTTATGTTGGTTTGCTTTTGGGGTTTTTTTTGCCAGTTAAAACCTCAACACAGTAATAGTCCCACTAGAGATCTCACAAATCCACAAATTTCAACTAAAATTAAAATAGAAGGATCCAGGTTGAGTTGAACAGGTTTTACAAGAGAAACAGCAATCTGACAAGGAAAACTGCATTTCTAACCAAGACTAAGAGAATGTATTTTTCAATGCATATAAAGATTTTCTTCTGTTCACATACTCAAATACTAATTTCTGTCACTTTAAAAAAAGTTCTGTATAGAAGTAGCCTCAAAATTCTCTCTCATGAACAATGCTCTGCAACTTTGTTGGATTCTAAGGAGACACAAATTTACTTGACAAAACAGTACAGAAGAGCTCTACTCTTCCCAAGTGAGATCTCACCTGGAATACATGGAAGTTCTGGGCTCCCCAGTTCAAGAGGTACAGGGATCTACTTGAGAGAATCCAACAGGGACTACAAGGATGACTAAGGGACAGGAGCACTGCCTTATGAGGAAAGGTTAAGAGACCTGGGGTTTTTTAGTCCGGAGAGAAGGGATCTAATAAATGTATCTAAACATGAGGGCTGGGTGTCAAGAAGGAAGCCTCTTCTCACTTGCACCCTGTGATAGGACATGGGGCAAAGGATGTGAACTACACCACAGGACATTTTACCTCAACATAAAGAAGAGCCTCTTTACTACAAGAGTCACAGAGCACTACAACAGGCTCCTCAGAGAGGCTGTGGAGTCTCCTCCTATGGACCAGTCTGGACACATTCCTGTGCAACCTGCACTAGATTACATGATCCTGCTCTGGCAGCAGGACTGGATTCTATTTCTGGAGGCCCCTTCCAGCCTCTAACATCCTGTAAATCATTCTGCTACAGGAAGAACTCTCCATTGTATCTAGAGGCCTGATCACTAATACCGGGAAAACCAGACCATGCTAAGGCTGTCATGCAGCAATACTCTGAAGCTGAGCTCTGTTTGCTGGGACAAGCAAGGAAATGCCTCCACAGCCCCAAAGACATTACAGGTAAGAATCCAGGAGTGTCTTCCAGAAGAGCTTTTCCCCCTTATACTTGTTCTTTAGAAGATAATGTCCCAGTAAACCACCTTCTAGAATATTGACAGGAAAGCAAGCTTCCCCAACAGAGTTGTATTGGAAGTATTTACCATGTCCTACCCTTTAAAACCGTAAAAAACAGAAAACTATAAACTTAGTCCCCCCTTATAAGCTAAACTTCAGATCCAAGGAACTGAATGTTGGGAAGACAATATATTTGTCTTCATAATATGTTCTTTTGGAGCTTTTCTAGAAGAGTTTGCCTTCACAGTCTTCTATTTGGAACAGTTCTATCACTCTTAAAACAGGTTTGATACACTAAAGAAGGCTTATCTGAAAGAAATCTAACAACTACAAATAAAAGGTTGCTTAACTTCAAGCAGCTGTGCTGGTTTGAGGCTAATTGGAATATTTTACTGAGAGAAATGAAATCCTTAGCTGGGGAGAAGAAAGAAAAAAGAACAACAGCAGCGACCTATATCACTTATTCTTCTGCTGAGAAATGCAACTAGTCAAAGTATAGATAAGACACTTCTCACACACTTCTGTGTTCTCACTTCTACTTCTCCCCCGTAAGTCTGTGTGGTTGCATCTGCCTTAATTCTTTAATCCAACTTAACTATTTTTCCTCTAACCTCCTGGTGTGATATTAATGTTTGGACATGAATTGTTATTAATATTTGTATGAATAGTATTTTTATTATTAATATTTTTACATTCAGGAAAATTCCCTGAGATTCTTTGGATTTTCAGTCGACAGGATATAG